>JAMZAV010005531.1:0-44574 GCA_024449915.1 Sweltsa coloradensis
AGTCGATTGTCGCCACTAAACATGACATGGTGCCCCCACAGCGAGGATGGCCACGTCCACACAAAGGGAGTTTCTCTAAAACAAAGCGCACACGTATTTAAGATTGTCCAGTGTCCAGTGTCCCACGAGAACAAGCGCGTAGGAGTTCTTTTTCGAGTGGGGAGGGAACAACAAAATTAATCTTCTGCTGAGGTTTTGGGGAAAGGGACCAAACAAGGGGGGGGGTGGTATAGTGGTCAGAGCCCCTCAACTTCAGGGCAGTAGGCGAAAATTTTGAAAATCAGGTTATAAGAGTGTGTTTGGTGCGTTCTAGAAAAAATAAGTGGGCTGAATGCAATACCAAAAAAAGTATTTTTTTGAACGTAAAATAGAAAACTGATTTAAAAAAAAATGGAATATAGTCATGAGGTAGACCATGTTACAACCATTGAATAATAATAACAATTTTTGTGGGAAGCCTGCCCAGGGTGCAATTCACGCCTTTAAGATCAAATAGGAAATTGTAAAGGGGATGCCCGAGGGTTTTTAAAGAGGATAAACCCTGCATTCGCCTTAACGACCGGGAAACTCAAAAAAAAACGTTCAGTCAGGATTCCCGGTCTCGATGGAATTAAAACCGGGACCTCCCCATCAGAGCCAACATGTCGGTTATGGGTTTACCCTTTAATTGAATACGTATTTTTTTACTTTTCGGGAATTTGCCACAAGTCTTCGCGCGTTAGAGCCCATCACTATCACACCCCAGTATACGGACTGGATACTGTGTCGCAACATCCCGACGCTACCTTTGCCAACTAAAAAGTACTTTTTAACTCACTTAAAACAAAAGATGTAACAGCGGGAGATTCAAAATTGAAATTCGTTATTCAGGAGTATATTGTTACCGTGGGGGATTTCGGCTGACTGAATTTTTTAAACATTCTGAAGGGGGGGCCCCGGGGGGGGTCACGGAAAAAAGTGGGGAATTCCCCCCCCCTTTTCCTACGGCCTGACGAGAATAAAAAACAGGGTACTACAACTAGTTTCGGTCGCAGAGATTTGTTCCATCCCGTGCCCCAGGCAGCCGAATTGCCGCCCCCCACAGCTCACACCATCCCGACCCCGAGACGAAACACGCTGTAGCCCCCCCCCGGCCGCGAGTGGGTGTGCTCTTCCCCTTGGGGGTCCACGCAGAAGGGGTGTTCCTCCAGGGTTTTCCATCTCTCCGGGGCCGGCCCTCCCCCTCCTTACCCTGCCCCACTGTAAACCAACATCTCTGCAAAATCATGACAGAACTGGAATTTGAAAAAAAATCCCTTACTTCGGGTCGTGGGGAACCTCTTTTCTGGGCCCGCCCGAAAAATTTTTCTATGGTGCTCCCCCTGACAGATACACACATACACGGGGTCAGTGTTAATTCAGGTTTTTCCGGGGGGGGGGGGGGGGGGTAGTAATGGGGACAATCGCCCCCCAACAACAGCGCCCCAAAGACAAAAAATTTTGAAAACCCGGGTTTTTTAGAGTGCGGTTTGGTGCGTTTTAGAAAAAATTTGTGGGTAATGCAATACCAAATAATTATTTTTTTGTGTGTTGTTAATGTTTTGTGGAGCGCTAAAATTCCTAAATACCCGCTAGATTCACCCCCCAAACCCCCGCTAGCTTCAAAAAAGACGTCATTTAGCACGAAACAAATCAATTTTTTTCCAAACAGGGTGTTTTTTTTTTTTTTACTTTTTTTTTGGGGGCCCTGGGGCGCCTATTTCCCCCACTGTTCGGGTACCTCAACCAATAAAAGGTTTAATAAAGGCCTTTTTTTACGCTACTTGTTTTTTTTTATGTCCCCTCCAAATTCTAATGTTTTGTTTTTGTTTGTTTATAGAATTTATGGGGGGCCTACAACTTATGTTCAAACATGGAAAACTGTATTTTAAATCAGTAAATTAAACAAACAGTTTTTTTTTAGAGTATTTAAAGAGCTACTACTTTTGATAAAAATAACGCGCTAGGACGTTTAAAACCCCAAAAGGATAACTCAAAATAAAAATAGAAATCGAGGAAAAGTGTGACTTTTTTTTTTACAATAGACTGAAGAAAAACCCCGAGATCGCACATCACGCGTCTGGGAAAGAGCTGCTGGTTGCATGTTGCACATGTTGCAACTCGATTAATTCTATCTCAGCTCGAAATATCGTTTTTTTTGACAGTAACCTTGTATCGTTTCGTAGCAGCTGACGCGACGTCCTTGGCCGGGGCTCAGCAGCGAGACTGCATGGTCTTTTGTGTTGTTCCTGCTGGGTTGCAAAAGACAATTCATGTTTTCATGATTTTCCGGGCACTGGAGTTATTCTTTTTGCAAATGCATTTTGTTTTTGTTTTGCTGTATTATGTATTTTATTGCGTATATGTTATCTTTTGAAACGTATTAGCATACTATGAGAAGTAAATCAAGTAATGATTTACGAGATATAAATGAAAACTAAAATTCTGCATCCCAAATAAAATTGTTCAAATTGCATACATTGGGGAAACAATTAAAATATATTTTTTTGCTCTCTTAAAATAAAAAAATTAAATATTTTAAAAAATAAATTTTACCCCGTGAACCAAAAATACGATACGGACATTATTCGGGGACAAAAAAACGCACGATTACTCTGTATTGTATTTGTTAGTAGAAAAAATGAAAGTTTTTTGGAAGAAGATTTTTGTTGAATGCTACAAAGACAATAAAAAGATGATAGAGCGCGTACTCAAGGAGGGGGGGGACAGTCTTGGGAGGAACGCTTTCTAAGTAACGCTTTTCATTTTTCAGAATTTTAAAATGGGAACACTTTCCTTTTCTTTTTGTGGGGAAATTGGGGAAATTTTTGGGAATTTGGGCATTCACAAATTTAACGTGCTTTTGTCCCCGCCCCGAATTCAAACATGATATTATCAAACAGTTTAAAAACTAAAAATATATCTTTTTTTCGAAAGGGCCCAACCCCCGTGTAGTTTCGAGTGGGGGAAACGAGGACCCCTTGGGAAATTTTTCGGAGATTTTTTTTTTATCACTTTACTAAATAAAGTAATGAAAAATTACCTAATACATTTTATTTATTAAAAGTTTCGCTGAGGCTGGCGCGTAGACGGTTTTTGAGCTTAGCTTTCAGTTTTTTCCGCGAAAAACGGTTAACTCCGGTATTCGGTATCATATATTTCACAAAATTTTAATAAAGGATCAATTTTTGAGATCCAGTAGCGTTTTTCTTATTAAATTATCGTTTTTAAAAAAAACTTTGGTGAACTTGGGGAATTTATTCAAAGTTATATTTTTTTAAACGAAAATTTTTCTTCTGGATATCAATGTTTTAAATCAATGTAAACTAGCGGGTTAAATTAGGTAATCGAAGATAAGTAGATAGTGGGAATTTCCTGAATTTAAATCATTTTTTTGGTTTTTTTCCCCATTTCTCACTTAAAAAATTATGATAGCAATAATCTTGATGGCTCATTTTTGCAATTAAGTTGGATATCAATAGAAAAATCTTTATTAACATACATAAAAATTGGTAATATATTACGAACGTTCAGCGAAACTTAAAACGTCTGATCGCCCACTTTTGATTGGCCAAGCTCGGGCCCCCCCAAATTTAAAATTAGTTTTTTTGAAAGGAACGGGAATAAACTAAGTTCCTTTGAGGAACCCCCCAGTTCCTTGTTCCATTTTTGGTGAATTCCCTCGATGGAGGGAGCGGGCGAGTACTAACCAGGGCCCCGGTTTCCCTGTGGTCATGCGTCATGTGAGTGGTGCTCACTGACCGCCTTGATGGAGAAACGCGGTGGGATTTGGAGGGGACAGGGAGATCGAACCTTGTCGCTTCAATCATATAACACAACCTGAAATTTGAAAATTAAATCCACCATCAGGCAAATAATTTTTTGTGTGTAGGAAAAGGTGCTTTTTATTAAAAATTTAAAAACATAAAAATTTATTATCCCTTTAGTTGCATCAGGCACAGATTATAGGCGCATTTGTTTCGATACCCGTTTTCGCTTGCTCGCCAATCTGAATTGTTTGTTATAATTAATAAAATTATAAATAATTAATATAAAGCAAAGAAAAACTTACCGGTATTTAAAAGTGAAATTTGCATAAACGTTTTTGTATAAGAGTGAACCTCACCGCTTTGGGCTTGTTGTTCCTTCCAATGGCAGACACATGAAAAGGAAGAAACTAATATTAACCCGTTAGAATAAAAAGACACTTTTTTCTCTGTTAGTTATCAGCACCCAAGAAGTGTTTACTTGGAGAAGGACGCGGACTCATAGCGTGGCTCTTTTCTTGTGTTCCAAAAGGCCACACCCCGTCGTTCGTGGCCAGTACTCGAAGAGTTGGGTAGCCGCGGGGTTCAGGAGTCAGCAGCTTCGGCCCGGAATACTGGGTGCGTTGAAAAAGGTCGTGAATCAACGGCGAAACCCTTGCGAATAGCCAACGGGAACTGGCGCAAATTGACCCTAAATTAACAAATTATAGTTTTCAATTGGGGGCAAGGATTATAGGGGCAAAACCCGGGGCTAATAGTATAGTACCCGGAAAAAAACTGATTCCCAGCCATGGGTTTTTACAGCAGGTGGAGACGGGGTTCTTTCCCGGCCGGGGGCAACTCGTCTGACTAAAAAACATTCTAATTGTTTTGTCCAAAAAACGGCGCACGGTGGAGTGCACGTGTAGCTCTAATTATTCCCTGTTGCCTATTTTAAAAACCCATTAAAGAATCTAAAAGGTGTTTTCCTTTTAAACCCCTTTATAGGACAGTGGGAAACATATTATTTCCCCACTTTTCTAGGCTATAGAGTTATATTCCCATTTTTTTTCATATTTTTAAATTTTTTAACCCCGGGTTTTAAAAATGCTGTTCTTTTTTGTAGGGAAATAGGTAAAATTTTTTCACACTAAATTCAAATGAAAAGAAGATTCGTGTAATGGTTTAAAAAATCAATTTGTGTATAAGAACCAATAGTCCCGGATATTTTGTTTGCTTGTGTACATTAAAATTTGAAGATGTAAAAAGGAAAACATAAAGAATCGAAAAAAAATCAAATCTTTGAAAAATTAACTCAATTTTTTTTTTTGTAAATTGGCAATCCAAAATCTGCTATTTTCCCAAAAGATCGGGGAAAAAAAATTTTTAAAAAAAATCTTTTAAAAAACGAAAGCAAAATTTTGGGCCCCGGGCTTTTGTATTTTAAAAGGGTTCAAAAAAATAAACGTAAAGATTAAAGTGATTAGAAAAGTATCAGCCAAACTTTACAAGTTCAAAAAAGTGTCAAAAACTTAAAAAAAACACTTTCGTAACAAAAATCCTACCGGCACCTTGTGCAAAAGGTTTGCTAGTTCGTCTAAATCTCCTGCATCGGATTTGGAACCCTGTTCCCTTACCCAAAACATACCAACACTACAATTACTCACTTTCTTATTTTGTCCTAAAGTGGCAATTCGACCCTCAAAGTTTTTTCAGACAGGCCCCCAAAAGAACAGCCAGGGCCCCCGAGGTCTGATTTCTGGTCACTTTTTTTCCCTTGCACTGAAAAAAGCACAAATATAAATTATACCAATAACACTATTTTTTACAGGAGATTCCTAAGGGGGAGTGCATGTGTAAGCCCCCTCTCTTCTGGTGGGGTGACTGGCCCATATGCCCGAGGATTTTTAGAGCAAAATTTGCAAAATTCAGAACTCAATCGGGGATAGCCTTATAAAACTCTAGTCTAGTTGCCGGGCCCCCTTAGCTACTTCTATCGGTCATAGTAATCCGTACGCGAGGGGTGGTATACCACCTTCAGGACTGTGTAAACGGAGTGCCCAGAACAGTGTTGGGCCTGGACTCGAGTGGTCATTACTTTGGAAAAACCAAAAAACCCCACTTTTACGGAATTGTCTTATTAAGAAATACATTCGCCTTTTCAAGTCTCTTGAAAAGTAAAAACATGATTAGAAGGCCCTAGTGAAATTTTGTTTATTCTGAGCCATAATTTTAAATTTTCGTAGGAACCATGCCCATGCAGGGGCAAATTTAATGTTTTTTTTGAGATCCTCTTCATGATTCCGGTAGTTTTGAAGGGGGAAGCCCAAAAGTCCAAGGGTTGTTAAGAGGGCTTAATCCCTTGCGATTGCATTCCCTCCCTTTAGGACTGAAGAAACCCTTAAAAACCCCTTTCAGTCGAATTGCCATGCGGAAATGAATGCAATTATCGATCGAGTCGCACACATCCCAATTGTGATCAGCTGTAGGTTTTGAACAATGTATGGTAGTAGACATTTGGTACCATAAAGTGTGCAAGGGGGGTAGTCTTTATCTCGGCTGGGGCTTACGCCCGAGACCCAGTATAAACATATATTGAAAATGTTGATTTATTTTGGCCAGTGGTCGGGATATAAGAGGAGATTTAAAAAACCTTTTCTTTCCATCCCAAAACTCACTGAGGGAAGCTTTAAACTTTTCTTTTTATCCCACCCTCTAAAAATTCTGCCGCGTCCCTGCTTGACAAAAATTAACATTTTTATAATTTTTCAAACAAGTCCATATTTGAAAAGTATATCTAGTCTGCGTCTTTATAACGCTAGTCTGATTTGGGAGGACGACTTCGATACTCACCCCGGGGAATCCAGACTGAAAGTTATTTTTTAAAACTGCTCTTCATTTGCATGTTTAAAGCGAGGCGAGGTTTGAGACTCTTCTCTTACAGCAACCCTGGGCCCCTCCATAACTCATGTCTTAAAAAGATTTAAGTATAGATTACTCCTTTTGCCCCCCCCCCCCACCCATGGAAAACCTCTGTCAAACCCAAGTTTGGTACTATTTACCCAGGAAGCGCATGAATAAGATTTATGTTAAAGTTTGCATGGCTGCCAAGCGCCAAGTTGGATACACACACTGCTAAATACAAAAAGAAAAAAGACTATTTTTCTGTCCCCCAAAATTTCGCAAAAATGTTGGACTCAGGCATTCTAGCCAAAACGCTTCTACTGTTGTTTCATGAAAAATGTATCAAAAAATTTTCGACTGTGCTTCTGTTTCAAAGAAGTGCCTCTTGGCTATCCAAAGACCGACAAATGGGTTCTTCTCCCTGTGTGGAGTTATGCCGTGCATGTACCGTATGGCCTCGACGATCTGTCGGAACAGCACCCGGGTTTTCTTTTTATCAAACGTTTAGCTCCTGAGATAAAATTTGTGTAGAGTTCCCTTGTCGCAATTCCATCCTATCATTTGGACCCCTCGCGCTCAAAATGCCGTAGTAACTGTCCCAAAAAACATTTTCAATAAAGCATAGTAATATCAGAATTAACCGATCCCAAAAAAAATAAGGGGGTTTTTTTTCCCAATTGCCTGAAGTTTAATGCCCCACAGGCAGGCACTCCAGTGAAGTGCCCCGGAAAAATTTCGGTCGGGGGGTGGAGGGGTGTCAAGATAATTCGGAGACACACAATGGGGGGTTGGAGCGAAAGTCCCGCACAACCCCAATTTAGCGCCGCAGTTTTAGACTGACAAAATTCCTGTGTATTGGGGGGTCCAAAGAGAGAGCACTTGCACCTCGTTTAAGGCCATCTGCCTCCCTGGCCGTGAGGTCAATCTGTTCATTCCTTGATGAGACCGCGACCCTTCCCCCATACGGCATACAAGACAGCCGTGCCGAACGCCCCCGAGCCAAAAACGACATTTCGCGCACAATTTTTAACCCTTTTATGGACGGATACCCCACAAGCAGCTTAGGGAAAATCCCGGGATAGCGAAAACCCCTTTTTAGGGGACTAGGGCATGAAAAGAACCTTCGATTACAGGGGTTTCCCAAAAGGAGCGGGGGCGAAAATTGCGACCTCCCCCCCAAGGGTTTACTGACCCCTTTTTAGTTGGTTTAGACCACTTGCAAAATACGTTTACTAGCTGTCGAGTCAACTTTTCGCGATAATAGGGGCCAGCGCCAGCCTGTCCGGCTCACGAGAGCACGACCTTGCAATTTGAAAAACCGGGCAACTAATAAAAAAAAATCAGGGACATCAGGGGGCTATGGCTAGGTGAAAAAACTTAACACCACAAACCAAAACCAAATGAAAAAGAACTCATTTCAAATTTTGCGCCCAAAAAAGTGGGCAAGGCGCTATTTAAAAAAATTTAATACTTGGGGTTTACATAAATGCAATTTGATTACCAAGAAGTTTAGTTCCCAAATTTTTGCAAGAAATTTGTTCAATTTTCAATATGGAATTTTTGGTTTTTTTTTTCACAGTTCACCTAATTTTTTAAAAACCCAAAAAAATTAAAACCGTCCGTGGGCCCCCCGGGTGGCAAATAATTAGGCGTGGCCGAAGCGTACGAGGGCGTGAGTTCGAACGAAAACCAAAATGATTTATGTTAGTAAAGTGTAGTAAGTACGACCTTTCCCAACGGTTCGTATCTTCTATATCCTTTTTAGTGGCCGTCTTTTCGAAACTTTCTTCTCCCCTTTAATCTTACTCGCAACCTTTCCACGAAAAAGTAAAGACTTGCGGGTGTCAAGTCGAGAGTCAAGCTTGGCTCCTAGGATTCCTTCCGATACCCACAGGAAGCTGGGGAGAAAAAACAAAGTATTTATGCCCCAGATCCATTAGTAGGAATGAACTTCACCCTTTTGGTGTTTTTCCGTTTTTCTACAGGCCGTACCCTTTTATATTTATGAATAAAGTTAAAACAAAGACACCCCCCTAGGGCCCAAAAAAAGAAATTTAGAGGTTTTGGTCTCACGTGTACAAAAGTTATTAAAAAAAATTACCCTCAGAAATTTTGTCAAAAGGTAAAATTGTAAAAAAAAATTTTTGGTTTATATCTTTCTTTTTTATCAACTACACTTTTTAAAAACATGTTGTATCAAAATTTATTTTGGGGAACAGTAAACATCCACTTCCAAAAAAGGTCTAAAATGATTTTCAAATCATCGCAATAAAATAAATAACTCAATTTTTAAAAAAAAAAAACTACCCTTTTAAAAAAAATTTTTTTAATTCCGAGTGATTCGTTCTCCCCTGGCATTGTTGGCAAAAAAGGGCGAATTTAAAGGGCGATGCGACGATTAGTAGCCTCATGAAAGTGTCAAACCCTGTAGTTTGGGAAACTCGGACACTTACGTCCGTATCACGTTTTCGCGGAGGTCTGAAAAGACAGAAAAGGGGGCACATGAAAAATTAAACGACCCCAAACTTAGAGGTGTTTTTATTTCCAATATATTGTAGGGGAAATTACCTTCCCCCAGAAAAAAATGGGAAAATTTTTTTTTTGACAAGTATAAACATCCCCCACTTGAACTCGAACGTTCTTGCTGACAGACTGTGCGCAAAACTGAAAAAGAAAAATTTGGGCAAGTAGTCGGATTACATGAATGAGAGGGAAATAAAAGCATTAAGTTGCAATTACCCCGAATCTTTCCCGGTTTCAAAGTCTCGTTTTATATTTACGGGTTATGACATTTTTCCTAGCAGTCTCCGTTTTTGATTGGAGGAGGGAGGCTTACTTGACGCTACGATCAGCCGCTGGGGGCTGCGGCCCATAGCCTCAAGACATTCGGCGATCAACAACCCAGGCACCACGAGCAGGGAAACGGCGATCAACCAAACCCAGGCATACAAGCAGGCACAACGGACTACAGGGAAAAGCGGGCAGGACCCCTGTCTTATTTTCGGGAATTTTGGATTTTCATGCGTGTTGTTGTGAAAAACCGAACTTGGGTTTTTGGTTGCTATGCATGGCGTCGTCGCCCATCGTTGACAGTATAATTTGTGTAGGGACAGCGGGGGGCTCAGTTTCACATCGGGAGGCTAAGTAGGCGGGGCCTGGGGCCCCATGCCAAGCCATAGCAAATAAAAAAATATAATTTTCCCATTTTCCCTTCAATTTGTCAAAATTAAAAATAATTTTAAAGTTACAAAAATTAAACTAAAGCATGTAGCATAGGTGGGTAATGGACGGATCTGCGAGAAAACTAACTTACAACAATTTTTTTTTTAAAAAAGGGTTTTCCCGGATGAGGTGGCAATTACTCGCGTGACAGCCCTTGGTTATGTTTCCCCACATGCAAAAATTTACCTACCCTTTTTATCAGTCCGTGTGGCCCTCCCCTGAGTGAGATATGCCTCCTTTGTAAACATTTTTAACTGAATAGGGTAGACGGTTAAAAAAATAAAAAAATAAATAAATAAATGAATAAAAAAAATTAAAAAAATAAAAAAAAAACATATATAAATGAATAAAAAATAAAAAAAAACCAAACAGACCCTCGAAACATTGAAATTCAACGGGGAAACGTTTACAAATTTTTTTTGATGGCTTGTTTTTTTAAAAACCCCGGGCACCCCCACCAAGCGATTTCGCATACTTCGGAGGAGGGATGAAATGGTAAAAGGGGTTTTCACGTTTTTTTGGGGGCTATGCGATTTCCCTTTTTAAAATTCGAAAGTGTTAAAAAATTCTGCAGTTTTAAAACAGCAATTACACCCAAACAATACCAGAAGCGGGGGCCCCCGGGTTTGGGCGTCATCTTCATAGAAGGGTATAAAAATGTAGACCCGGGAGAATCCCTTGCACTTGCACCCTACATAAAATCTTGTCATTTTTTTATACTAGCTTAGGATTTTTTTAAGGGTGTTCCCCTTGTAAATTGCTTTTTAAAGTCCCCTTTCTTCTTTTCACCGCATCATTTATAGCTAAGACCTCTTACGTAACACAGTGTTTCCGTCCCAATGCTTTGGGAAACCATAGTAAGGGAAAGTAAAGGCGTCTAAAACAACGTCCGTGGATCCTAAGGGGACCCAAAAAGGATGGCGGCGGACTTTTTTTCCGGTCACGGGGACAGCCGCCATCTTTTTTTTCCCGGGTCCCCATTTGGGTTTCCGGTCCCCCATCTTTTTTTCCGGCCGCCTTTTTTTTTTCCGGGTCAGGGTTTTTTTTCCGTCCCCATTTTGTCCGCCATTTTAAATTTTCCCCGGCCGCCATTTTGTCCGCCATTTTTTTTTTCCCCAACGGGCCTTTTGTCCAAACTTTTGAATTTCCGGCCGCCATTATACCTGCCGCCATTTTTGGCCCCTTTTTTGTTCACCCCCCTTTTTTAGGTCGACCCCATCTTGGCCCCCCATTTTTGTTCGAGGCCATTTTATTTTTCCCCGACATTTTGGCCGCCATTTTGGGTCGACCCCCACCCTTGGGCCCCGCCTTTTTTGGGTTCGAGGGGCCCATTTTAGCTTGCCGCCATTTTAGTTTTGTCGTCATTTTTCCCGTGTCCCGTCCCATTTTAAAATTTTCCCCAATATCCGCCACTTTTTGGCGCCCCGCCCCACTCCCGCACTCTGTAACCATTTTTGGAAAACTTTAAATTTTCCCACTGATTTTATTTTTTTTAATTCATATTTTTTTCCCAAATTGAAAGCACCTTAAAAAAAAGTGTCAGATTCCGTTTCTCAAACCCATGATCAACTCGGCACCTTGGATTACTAGCTCGCCCTTTAACCGCGGGGCTGCAAGACAAAATCCCTGGAAATTGGATATTTTTAACTTATTTATAGCTTCAGATAAAACCACCCCCCTCCCCCTAACGTCACAAGGCTTTTAAACAAATACTTCTTTTAAAGGGTTGTTTTCACTTCGCGACCAAGTATTCAATTAGCTATGATTTCTTTTGGACCCGCCCACGTGATCTTAAACCCAAAATGAGCCTAAGCGTCACGCCCGCTTTTTTTTCCCAAATTTTTGACAAAAGGGACTTAAGCCCAAACCCCGCCTTCCCTCGCGGTATTCGAATAGCATACGGTGGATCCAACCCACGTGATCTTAAACCCAATGAGACTATAGGTGCCCATGCCCGCGTTTTTTTTCAAATTTTTGGCATGGGGGCTTAAGCATCGGGTTTCATACCCCCGGGTTTCGAATAGCATACTGTGGATCCAAAATTTAAGGGCCACCAATATATTTTATATATTATATATATATTTTTCCCCAAAGGGCCCCAAACCCGCAACCTTTAAAATGTGGATCCATAAGGGAAAAAAACTTGCAAAATTTTCAAAACTTCTGAATGAAATGCTTCGCTTTTTTTGCTGGGTTTATTTTATTTTCACCATCGCCGCATCCCACAAACTTAAAAAAACAACGCCCAAAAGATATATCCTATCTCATAAAACTCTGCAAAATTAAAATCAGCATTTTTTTATTTCACCGGAAATAAGGGGTTTTGCTTTTCACGACAAGTTTAAACTTAAAATTTTGTCATAAATTCTAACCACATGAAAGTCCGGTGTGAAACCTTGGGAAGGGATATAGGAAAAAAAACCATTATACATTGCAAATACTTTTTACATTTTTAAATTGATAAATCTTTGGGCAATATATTAAACCCCCAATTCACCGACAATCATTTGAAACTTCTCATTACATATTTTTCATTTTGATAAAGATTGGCAATATAATCACGTACAAAATTTAATTTTCTATTGTTTTCAAACATTCAATACCATTTCAAATCATTTTTTTTCTTTCATATTTATAAGTTTTCGCAATACCGATGATATTTTTTCCGGGGACAAAAAATTTCAAAAACGGTCCCGATTTCGAAATACATTTTTAAAATACTTGATTATTTTTGACAGGTTTATTTGTCCAAGGTATATACGAATTTCACTTCACTTTTTTGAACGAAAAAACAATTTTTTTTAAAAACCTACACTTCCTTGATGTTTCTGGCAAACCCAAAATGTTTTCCCCCAACTGCCCTTCTCAGTGTATTGTTGACATTTTCTACACAATAAAATTTTGTACTTTGACAAAATCGCATTTTCACGAAAAAATTTCACCCCAAATTTTTTTAGCTTCTTTCGAATCCCCCCCAGAAGTAGGAAAAATGTGCACTTTAGGGTTTCAATCCCCTCGCGCATGTAGACCAACCCCCAAACCTTTTTTTTGGTACGAGTTCTTTTGAAAAAGAATAAATTTTTCAGCACAATTAAAAATTGGTTTCTTCCTAAACTGCTGTTTAAACCTTGTACAAATTCATGATAGACGAACTGTTCTGCACAGAGTTCAAACTTGTACTGAATTGATTGCATCTCTTAAATGTTTTAAAATTATGGGGAAAATTTCCCAAGTTGAAACTTTTTTAATTGACAAGTCAGCATTTTGTACACGTGTTGAAATAAAAATCTACTCAGCACTTTTTTTTGTAAATGTTTTTTTTAAAACGTATCTTTTTTTAAACTTTCCCAAAAACTTAAATAAGACAAGATAGGTTTCCAAGGAAAATCCACAATCTTACAAAATAAATTAAATATCAATATTTCCCCCCCAAAAAAGGTGGAAAAAAAAACATTTTAATTTATTTTTTTTTAAAAGCCCCAATCCCAGAGAATTACGCCCTTAAAAATTTTTAAATGGTGAAAATTTTTGAGGTTTTTTCCCAAAAACTTTAAAAAAAAAAATCCCCCAAATTTTTCGCGCAATTTCCAATTTTCCCCAAAATAAACAAATTTTAATACTGTAAATCAAAAAAATGTCATACATTTTTAATTTTTTTCTCATTTTAAATCGGTGAGATTTTATTTATTTACACGTTTTATTATCTTTTTTTTAAAAAACACTACCGCAATAAAATAAAACGTTTTCCCCAATGTGCACCCTTATACAATAAATATGAGTATAGAAAATTTACTATTATTTTTTTTCTAAAATAATTTTAGTTGGTTTAAAACCCTTACTATCTATCAGAAATAGAAACCAATGAAAACACGGGGAAATTTAAAATCTTTTAACCCATCTTTTAAAATTTTTTTCCCCCTTTCAAAATTTTCTAAAGAAAATGTTTACGTAATTTTAAGAAAGAACGGGATCATTAAATAATGAAAAAATTTAAAAAAAAATGATATAAATTCATCCCAATTTAAATTTTTTAAAACTATTATCAAAAAATATGTTTTTTAAGTAAAAAAATGCAGTTCTTTTATTGACGTCAATTTAAAATAAATTTTACAAAATCAGCTTTTAAAAGGTAGAAAAGCCAATGTCTGTAGATCGTCACAATTATTTTTTAAGATGATCCCACCCCAAATCAACCCAATGAAAGGATATGCCCCCATTATTTTCAAAAATTTTAAATTTGAACAAGGACATCATTACTATGGTTTTTTGAAATAATTAAAAAATATTTGTTTTATACCCTAAAACTTAGTGAAAATTTAGAAAAATTTTATATTTATAAGAGAAATTTTTTTTTTAACATTTTACTAATGGAAAAAAAACAAGGGAAAGTTTTTAATTTATAAATTTTTCATTTGTAAGTTCTTTTTTTTAAAAAATTTTTTTTTGGGGTACAAACTTCATTCACTACTTCGTTCACTTTACATAATTTTGGAAAAAATCAACAAAAGTTAACTTTATCATGAAATGAAAAGAAAAATAACCCCCAAAATGGTGAAAAACTTCACATAAATTACCCTTTAAATTTCCATATTTACCTCTAAATTAAAAAAAAAATTAAAAATTTTTACAACCCCAGGGGAAATAAACTTTTTTGAAATTTTTTTTGTATTTTTTAAATTTAAAAACTGTCCCCTAATTTTCCCTTTCGTTTAGCAATTTTTTATTTTTTAAATTTTCTTTTTTCATGATGATGATTTTTGTTTTTTTCATGTAGAAAACCTAAAATAGGGGTTTTAACTACAAATTTTCGTTTTTAAAAAATTTTTGATTGATTTTGTGATATCGAAAATTTTTGGTATGTGAAAATTTGGGATTTTTTCAAAAAAATCCTTTATAAAAGAGTATTTATTTTACCTTTTATTTACTGGAAAAAAAAAACAACATTGTCAATTTATAAATCTTTCTTTGGGTGTTGATTCTTTTTTTTAAAAATTGTACTACTTTTCATTCACATTTTCGTTCACTTTAAACCCTAATTTTTTTTTTTAAAAATAAACATAAGTTAACTTTTAGTCATAAATTAGAAAGAAAAAAAAACCCCCATAGGGGTGAAAAAGTCTTCAAATAAATCATCTTTCACTATCATACTACCTCTAAATTATAAAAAAATTAAAACATTTCCCAAGTCCATGCATATAAACTTTTTTGCAGTTTTTTTTTTTTAAATTTTACTGTCCCCTAAAATTTAAACATTTCGTACCCAATTTTTTATTTTTTTAATTTTTCTTTTTCATGATATGATATTGTTTTTTTTTCATTAGAAAAACTCTACAATAGTTTTTAAACCTACAAATTCTTTTAAAAAAAATATTGTTGATTATTGTGAGGGAAATTCCGTATGTTTTAAATTGGATTTGTTAAAAAAAAAACTTTATAAGAGTATTTATTTTCCCTTTTTTACTCCATGGAAAAAAAACAACAGTGTCAATTTATAAACTTTCTTGTTTTATGTTTTCTTTTTTTAAAATTGTTCTAAAATATTTTCATTCACAAAACTTCGTTCGCATTAACATAATTTTTGTAAAAATCAACATAAGTTAACGTTAGTCATGAATGAGAAAAAAAAAAATCCATATGGTGAAAAATTTTTCAATAAATCATCTTTCAACTACCCATCCCCAAACCTCTTAAATTAAAAAAAAAATTAACCTTTACAAGTCCATGCATAAAACTTGTTCCTTTTTTGTATTTATTAATTTTACTGTCCCCTCAACTTTACTTTTGGGTAAAATTTTTAAATTTTTTTTATTTTCTTTTTTCTTTGTGTATATTGTTTTTTTCTGTAGATAAACTCTAAAATAGTTTTTAAACTACAAATTCGTTTAAAAAATTTGATTGTTTAAATTGGGGATGACAATTCCGAAAGGGTATAAATTGTTTTTTTTTTGAAAAAAAAAGTTTTAAAGTATTTATTTTTTTTAAACATTTTACAACATAAAATAAAAAAAAAAAAAGTGCCCAAATTTATAAACCTTTCATTTTTAAAGTTTCCCAATTTTTAAAATTTTCTACTATTTTCATTCACTACCTTCTTTTCGAAATTAAAACAAAATTTTTGAAAAAACAAACATAAGTTAACTTTAGCCCTAAAACTGAAAGAAAAATAACCCCTATGGTGAAAAAGTCTTAAAATAAATCATCTTTAAACTACATACCCCTTTCAAAATTAAAAAAAATTAAAAAATTTACAAGTCCATGCGTATAAACTTGTAGTTTTTTTAGTTTTTTAATTTAAACTGCCCCCACAACTTTACTTTTTGGATACCAATTTTTTATTTTTAAAATTTCGTTTTCTTTGATGATTAGGGCCCATTTTGGGGTTTTTTTTTTCATGTAGAAAAACTTTACACTTGTGTTTAACTTCACATTCGTTTTTAAAAAAATATTATTGTTTTTTGTGATGTCGCAAATTTTGTATGTATAAATTTGGGATTTGTTAAATTTTTTTAAAAAAAAAATATATTTAAAATTTGAAAATTTTTTAATGACTTTTTTAAGTCATCTTATCCTGAAATTTTTTTTTCTACAACTTTCAATTTTTTAAAAACTTTTTTTTCCCAAGGGAAAAAAACGAAATTCTTTTTTTTTATTTTTACTTTGTTTTTGGGTCTTTTTTAAAAAGAAAAAAAGAAATATCCATGTGTATTGTATAAACATTCTAGCTTGGTTTAAATTTAGAAAATTTTTAAACTTTTTAAAAGGGATTATTTTTTTTCCCTTTTACTACTTCGAAGCGTAAACAAAACATCACATGTAAAAAGGGTGTTTTATTTACTTACTTAATATTGGGTTTTTCCGGAAAGTGTTTACTTCTATTTAAAAAAAAAAACTACGATGTGACTTTTTAAAATCTTTCATTGTGTAAGATTCTTTTTGTAAAATTATCCTAAAATTTCTTTCCCTACTACTTTCGCTTTAAAGCATTTTTTTTTTTGTAAAAATCGATATGCCCAACCTTGTCATAAACAAAAAAAAGAAAAATAACTCCTCCCCACGAAAAAGTCTTAAAATAAATCATCCCCCAACCCAAAAAAACCCACCTCTCAATTTAAAAAATTAAAAATTTTCACAAGTTAATGCGTAAAAACATTTCGCTTTTTGTATTTTTTGATTTTCTAAACCCTTTAAACTTTTCGATAAGGAAAATTTTTAATTTATTTTTTTTCCCTTTCATGTTTATATTGATTTTCTGTGGGATAAACTTTACGATGTTTTTAAAATACACGTTTGATTTTAAAATATTTATTTATTGGGAAATGTCGTAAATTTTTTTATGTTTAAATTGATTTTTTTGGGAAAATAATAAAAAAAACATTAAATTTTAATCCCTTCTTTTTTAAACCTAAAGCTCATCCAACTTTCCTGTTTTAAAAACGTTAATATTTACTATTTTAAATTTAAAATTTAAAATAATTATTTTTAAAAAAATTTGAACCCACTAGTTTTTTCCCTCTTCTTTTTAAAAATTTTTCCCCCTTGTTGCATTTTATTTTTTAATTTAATTTGCATTTAAAATTTTGAAAAATTCCCCTTTTAAAAAAGTCGTAGACAAATCTTTATCTCATTGGGATTTGATATTTTTTTAAACTTGAAAAAAAATTTTCATTTTCATTCAAGTTTTTTATTTGAAAAGGGGAATTTAAAGTTTTTCTTTTTTTCCCAGTTTTTTTCGAAAATATTTTTTTAAATTTTTAAAAATTTCCCAAATAGATAAAAATTTTTTAAATTTTTTTTAAAAAAAAGGGTTTAAATTTTTTTTTTCGAAATTTTTTAAATTTATTAAAAGTATCTAATTTTTTGGGACTGAAATTTAAAAAAATTTCCATCTTTTAAAAAAAACATACTTCTTTTAAATAAAAAATTTAAAATTTTATTTTCTCTTGTTTAATTAAGAATTTTTTGACATATAAAATTTAAATTTTCTTTTAAAAAAACCCTTTATTAAAACAAAAAGAAAATAAAAGTGAGTTAATGATAACTGGTTTGGGGTTTTTTGTGCAAGGTGGGTGAGGGGGGTTTCACCCCTCCGGTGCCTCCCACTTCGCTTTTTTATTTTAAATGTATAGGAGCTGACTTTATTTTTTTTTACTAAAAAAAGAAATTATTTTTATAAAGTGAAACCAAGGGAGTATACTACCTCTCTTTTGACTTTTTTTACCATGGCCCAAACTGTTATAAAAGATTTGGGGCAGTTAAAACCATTTTAATTTAAAAAAAACTGTTTTGTTTTTTAAACCACCGTGTGACAAAAAATCTTTTTAAAACTCGTTTTAATTTAAAAATATTTATTTTTTAAAAAAGTGTCAGGGTTTTTACGGATTTGGTTTGGGAATAGTGGAAACATGTTTTAAATTTTAACCCTTCGTTTCAATTTTGGAAAGAGTCCATTTTCTTTCGATGTATTTTAAACCCTGGGTGGAAAAAGGTGCAGGGGTTGCAACTAATTAAATCTCCTGTGACAAAGGGGTTTTTATTTAGTTTTTCCCCAAATTATCATTTTTTTAAAATCCAAAACGGTATCCTTGTTAAAAAAATTTTTTAAAACCTGAAATAGACTCCGCATTTACTTTCTGTTTTACGTATTGCTCGATGGTGTAATTTAAAAAAATTTGAACAATCATCTAGAATTTTATCCAACAGTGAAAAGATCCCCAATGTCCCCTTCCATTGCTTTTTTTTTTTTTTTTTCTTTTTTTTTTTTCCCTTTTTCTTTTTTTTTTTTTCCTTTTCCTTTTTTTTTTTTTTTTTTTTCCCCTTTTTCTTTTTTTCCCAACATTTTTTTAATATTTGAATTTTTTAAATTAATTGCTTTTAATGCCCTTTTTGATTTTTTCCCCAAAAATTTTTTGTGATTTAATGCCAATTTTTTTGTTTTAAAACCCCCTATTTCAAGTGTTTATTTAAACTGTAGTTTATTGTTGTGCCCTGCACCCTAGGTAATTAGTTTATTAGTTTTACTCCTTCGTTTATCTTTTTTTTAACTAAAATGGGAAATAGGCGTTAAATAAATGCTAAATCAAATTTAATAAGTCATTACACTTTTATATTGTTTATCGCCCAAATTCGTATATAACAACATATGCTTATATTTATTCAATGTCCAAATTTTAATTATTTTTTAAATCTGTCATTGATTTTTCTTGTAGAGGCTCACAGCAATAAATTATCACGAAATCGTTTTCCCGCGAAATTATTTTGTAAAATGGGTTTCTATTCAAAGAAGAAATTTGGGGGTTTAAAATTTCCCCTATTTTTTTCTTGATATTTAAAAGAGGGGAAACAGAAAACAGAGTGTGGGCTTTTTAAATTGCCCGCGTGTTTTTTGTGTGAACATTGAACGTAAAAAAATACAGTTTTTTTCCCTTTAATGTATTTTTTGGGTTTTTTGGGCAAGTAAAAATTTTTTTGTATAGTTGTGTTTGTGGGTTTAAAAGGGGGGTAAAGGTCTAGTTTTAACCCAAAGTCCTATTTGTCTTGTTTTTTTTTTATCCCCGCAATTTACACAATTTTTAATTTTTTAAAATTTAAAAAATTCCCCTTTATTTTAAAAATGTAAAAAAAATAAAGTCATGAACAATTTTAATAATTTTTTAAAAAAATCCCCATATTTTTCCCTTTTAAATGAGATTGATTTTTCACAATTATTTTTGGGAAAAAAAATTTCATAAAATTTTAAAATTTTTTTTAAATTTTTGTATCGAAATATTTTTTTAAACTTTTAATTTTCATCCAGTTAAAATATTATAAAAACACTTGAAAAAATACAGTGGGTGAGGGGTTTTTTTCGCCCGGTTTTTTAACAATACCACCTTTTGGGGGGGGTTTTAATTTGTGGAGAGCCCTTTTTTTTCGTTTTACGAGATTGATGACCCTTTTTTAAAAATTGTTAAAGAAAAGACTCATTTTTTTGTTTTTGATTACTAAACGTTCTTTTAAAAAAAACCTTATTTTTTAAAATTAGGGAATTTTTCTTTATAATTTTAGGACGTAAGATATTTTTAAATTTAAAATTGTTTCTTCATCATTTTTCATCAAACATCTTGTAAATATTGTTTTGGGGGAAAAAAAACAAAACAGAAAAATAAATGAATAAAAATTTTCAAAGTTGTCAAAGAAAAGCCCTTGGGCTTCAAAACCTTTTAATATCCTAACTTTTTTCCCAAAAAAGTTTTAAATTTTTTCCCCCCCGGGAAACAAACGTAAATTTTTTATTTTTTTTTAAATTTTTAAAAAATTCTTTAAAATAACGAATGCACCCAGTTTTTTCCCCTCGTCTTATTTAAACTTTTTAACTTGTAAAACAGTTTCCCTTTTTTTTAAAATTAAAATTAAAAAAATTTAAATTTAAAAAATTTACTTTAAAATCCCTTTGACAAATTTTTTTTAAACCAATTTTTATTTGAACTTTTTTTAAAATTTGATAGAAAAATTTAGAGATTTAATTGAGAAATGGGGAAATTTAATTTTTCATTTTTCCAGATTATTAAAAAATATTTGTAACTTTTTTAAAGCTTTACTGAAATTTTAAAATAAAATTTATAAAAAATTAAAAATTAAAAAAAAAAAATATGTATTTTCAATTATTATTTCAAAATTACTTATTTCGAAAAATGTTTTTTTAAACCTTTTGATCGATAAACCCAATTCCAAATTTAAAAATAAACAAATCGAATAAATAAATTTCCCAAAACAAATTTAAAAAAAAATGGAATAAGGTAAAAATTTGTAAAAAAAAAGAAAAAAAACTTAAATTTATGAAAAAAAAAGAAGGGAAAGAATGAAAATTAAAAAAATTTTTTAAAAAAAGCTAATTAAAACACATTCGTTACGCAAAACCCCAAAAAAATAAATAAAAAAACAAAACAATAACAAAAAAAGAGGTAAGAACATATTGTTTTAACGTTTAAACAATTGATTGTTTTGGGGACAAAAACTTAAAAATAAACCTTTTTTTCTCTACTTTAGTTGCACGGGACTGCTCTTTCAGAAGTAGCCTGAAGGGGGGGGGGTTGAATATGTTTTTCTATTTCATTAAATGAAGTATTTTTCGGATTCGTTTTAAAAGGCCCTCTGTATTTTATATTAAAATTTTAAACTTAAAAACACTTATTATCAATGGAAATGTCACGACCAGGGTTTCTGACAAATAGGGTATTTTAATGGGGAAAAAAAAAAAAAAAAAAAATTTATGTAAACACATAATTAGCTTTGTAACAAACATTTTTCCAGTTATTTTTTTTAAAAAGGATGCAATTATAAATTAACAGAAATCCCCTACAATGTTTTTCAGACCCAAGTTCATAAGGATAGATTTCAAATCCGGGGATACATAATCATTTACACAATCCCCTATTATTGATATGTTTTCCCCCACAAATTTTTTTTCGGGGAAAAAGGCTTTTCCTCTTCTTCCTCCTCCCAAAATCTTTTATATACACACATACTTACTTTTTTTCTTCCAACACAAAAACACAAATAAAAAATCATGAAGGTATTTGTAAAAAGCCTCGTATTCCCTTTTAGAAAAAAGGTTTCAAACTTAGATATTTTTAAAATTTAAATTTTTTACCCTTCCCAAATTTACTAAGGTAAATTACTTTTTTCATTTATCATATAGTGCTTTTTAAGCGATCCTATTTTCTCCCGTCCCTTTTTAAAAAGACTCACTGGGACACACATATTTCCATATTCCCTTTTCTATTTTATCAGGTTTTAAGCGTAAAAAAACAATTTTCGCAAATAGTTCAATTTTTCTAACAAGTTCTTTTTCCCTGCCACACTGTTTGGAAAACTAAAAAACTTTGTCCCTTTTTAATCATTGATCACTACAAATGGCTGGGAAACAAATTTTCTTTGGGGTAATCCAAATACAAGAATTTTTGTTTTCGAATCATTCAAAGTTACACTTTCTTGGAAAAGGACAATGTTCTTTTAAATTTTTTTAAATTTACCTTCTTTTTCTCACTGTGTTGGGCCCAAAATCTCCTCGGGGAAGTATTCAGCATACCCATTCGCTCTAGGTAGTTAAAACTAGCTTCTGCGCTGACGGCTTGCTGCTTTCTCTGCAATTTTATTAAAACGGTTTTATTCCCGGGAAAGGGTTTTTGGGGTGGTTTTCCCGAAACACTTGGGTTTGGGGTTTTCCAAAAAATGGTAGTATTGGTATGGAAATGTTATCACAATAGAGTTTAATTCCTATGAAAACGTCACTTTTCTAAGATCTGCTCGCACGGGTTTAACAATGAGTATTACTGGGGGGGGTTTTTTTTATAAAAATTTTTCCCCCTTTTTTTAAATAAATTAAATGAATATTTAGGTTTTGAACGTAAAATACAAAAACCAATCAAACACCAATACCCTTCTAAGGCGGATTACGCTTCTTAACACTTAAAAACCCAAAGAAAATGATTTCACTTTCTAAATGGGTTTGGGCCAAATAATTTTTATTTTTTTATTAAAATGAGTTGACTTTAGCACCACAAAATTTGCACCACTAAAATTTAAAAGGGGCCCAAAAATTAGTTTCAAATTATTTTAACCAAATGTAACACAATACTTTTTCTTTCTGAATTTGGGCGATTTTATGATAAATTTTTCGTTAATAAATATATTTTCTTCTACCCGAAAACCACATACTGTTCTTTATTACAATACAACAAAAAGCTAAAAGCAAATTCTCTCAAACCCCCGTGTATTGCCTGCTGAATATTTTTCGTCTTTTAAAATTTTATTTTTTATAATATTAATCTTTTGGGTTTTTAATCAAAACATCGAAACCAAAGTTCTATAAAAATTATTGTAATTTTTTTTTTTTGTGAAAAATTTAAACACATGGCATAGGCTTAGTTATTTTTCCCAGATATTACCGGGTAACTTGATTGATTTTTTTTTTTTTTTTTTTTTTATGGCCCCTATTAAAATAAAATCATTCGTTTTCCCCCACGTTTCAAATACTTTAAAAAAACACAAAACACACTGAGTGGCATAAAATCGATGACTTTTCAAATTGAGAATATAATTCTCACTCTAAGAATTGCATACAACAGCTTTTTCTCAGTGTGGAACGACTCACATTTTATGTTTTCGTGACGAAACTTTTAAACATTTTTTTAATCAAGCACTGGAAATGTATGGCGGGTGGGAACGTTTAATTGAATTTAGAAAATTCCCTTAAAAAGTGTGATTTGGTTCTGTCAAAAGAAATGTTCTTTCTTAAAGGATGTTGTACTAAACTTTTATATCCTGGGGTTCATTTTTGACACAACTTTTTCTCCAATTGGGTTTAAAATACAAATTCAAGGAAAAAATATTTAAAAATTGAATGTCAAGAATGGGAAAGGGTTAATATTTGAGATTTAGGTCAAATTTAAATTTCCCTTTTCAAGGGAAAAGGAAGATTTAGGTAGTTTTCCCCACCCAAAGTAATTTCCAAAAAAAGTGTTTTAAACAAAGCAAAAAAAGTATGGGGATGTTTAAACCCTTTTTTTAAAAACCGTAGTGGGAAAAAAAGACCTTGGAATAGGAAAATTTACCAATTTTCTTTTACTCGGGGATATTTTTCCCTAAAATTTTGGGAAAAACATGAAAAAACATATCAAGACATCAAAAAAGGTTTTTAAATTTTTTCCCTTTGGAAAAAAGTGAAAGGAAAATTTTTAAGAAGGGGGATGTGGTTTGGGGAAGGAAAAATTTTCTTGAATTCCCAAAAAAAAATATATGACCAAACTCAAAACTCATGAAACCCTTTAAAGTGTGGGAACTTTTGGGAAAGATAGTGTATGAGCTCGGGGATAAATTCATCTTTTCGGAAATTTTTAAAATGAAAGACTCATCTGAACAAGATTTTACTTGAATTTTTTTAAGAGCTTTAGCATGGACAGTTCAAAAAAATTATAGTGCATAAAGGGAAAAACCGAATAGGTTTTTTTAAAACGATTTAAGAAAAGGGGGAGTTTTTAAAAATCAACTCTTGACCTATTACCTAGGGGCAAGAATTTCAAGAAATTAGAAATGCTTAATTTGTGTGAATTTAAATTTTAGTGTTTTTTTTAAAAGTGGGAAAAATGAAAAGGGAAAACAGTAAATAATATGTATTTTCCCCCTTTTTTTGTGAACTTTAAACCCTTTTAAAAAAAAAAAAAAACATGGGTGGTTGAAAAAAATCAATTTTTTATAAATTTCTGAAAAAAAAAAAAAATTAAAACATAATTAATTAAATTTTTATGATATTATAAAAAGTAACAAATTTTTAATTAAACCCATACTATTCCTTCCCAAAAATACTGAAAACCACAAAATTATATTTTAATTTTTTTGCCCGCACTCAACCGGGGGGGGTTTCATTTAAAAAAAAATAATACATTTCTAAATTTTTTTTTCAGTTTTTTTATAATCAAATTCGTTCTAGGGGAATTGTGACTATCAATTCATTTTTTTTTCATATTTAAGTGTTAATTCAAAATAGTAAAAAAAAAATAAAAAGTATTTTATACAATGTGCGTGATACTAATTAAAAAGGGGAAAACATACCTACACAACTGCAAACTTAAAAAGGGTTTTTCGTTAAATAGTGGGAAATGGGAAAATTGGGATATACCTATGGACAGATATCCTGTCAAAAAAAAAAAAAAAAAAAAATATATATATATACAAAAATAAAATGCATTACGAAACACTGGGACCATTAATGATATTATGTCTCGAGAAAAATATCCTCGGGATTGGGGGAAAATTCTTATAAATAAAAAACGAAAAAATTTATTTTGAAATTGGGTTTTGAATGTAGAAAAAATAAGTATTTTAATTTTGTACGTGATTTTTATTGCCAATCTTTTTTCAAAATGAAAAATAGGGCACAAAAAATTTCAAATGACTAAACGATGAATTGGGTTTTTGAAAAATTGGGAAATAATTTATCAATAAAAGTGTTTAATGTATTCTCAAGTGTTTTTAAAATTTGTTTCCCCAAATTTTCCCCCAAGGGCCCTTCACCCCCAGATGATAATTTTTATGTAGGGAAAGTACTCAAGTTTTTTAAAATTGTCTTGCCTCTTTTTTCCCGTGAAAATTAAAAAAGTCGACTTTAAAAATCATACAAAAATAATTTAAAGTAGAGTTTTTTGAGGAAGAAGATATTTCCCCCGCTGACCCTTGTTTTCAAATTTTTGCAAGTAAAATGCTTTATGAAACCAATAACTAGAAATAAACGAATCCCCTTTTATTCAACCTTTGTCTTGTCGATATATTGAGTCCGGGGGCCACGTGTCTGTGACGTAGGTGGGACCTTCCGCACCTACCTGCACCTGCGCTAGACCCGGGTCCTCAGAATCTGTTTGAAAAACGCGGGTTATGCCTTTTTGGGTTTTTGGGGGTTACGTCCTAAAATTTTTCATTCACCCAGCTTAAAAAATGACGCGAGTTCCCCTTTTCCGGGGTTTTTATAAAAAAATATATAAATAAAATAAAAATAAAATATTAATATATAAAATTGGGTTTTAAAAATTTTACTATTTATAGTAAGCGACCAGGGCGCGTTATGTTATTTGGTACTTTTTTATAAAATTAAAAGTGACTACTCCGGGGTTTTTAACCCGGGCCTTTTTTCGTTTGGGGCAGGGCGGCGATGGTGAAAAAAATAACGACAAAAATTTGCGAAGCATTTCTTCAGTTTAAATTTAGGGAAAATTTTGCCAAATTTTTTTTGCTTCCCTTGGATCCCATTTTTAAAAGTTGTCGCTTAGGCCATTGGAAATATATATTATATATTGGGGGACGTTATTTTGGGTCCACAGTATGCTATTCGAATACCGCGGGCCCATGACCCCGGGGCTTAAGGGCCCTTATGCCAAATTTGAAAAACGCGGGTCCCTGTTTACCTAATCCCCCATTGGTGTTTTAAAATCAAATGGGTTTTTGGGTCCACCTATGCTATTTTTGAAAACCGCGAGTTATTTTGGTTGTTGGGGGGGTTAAGTCCCTTTTGTCAAAAATTTTAAAAAGCGCGGGGCGTGAAGCTTTGGCTCTTGGTGTTTAAAATCACGTTGGGGGGGGTCCACAGGGCTCATAGCTTAAATTTAATACTATGGTCCCGGTGAAAACCTTAAAAGAAAACTTTTTATTTTAAAAGCCCTTTTGACTTATGAGGAGGGGTTTGGGTTTTCTGAACTATAATGGGGATCAAACCCCCCAAAATTTTTTTCCCTTGGCCCCCGCTGTTTCTTGCTAGCCGCGCGGTTAACGCGGCGAGCTATAATCCCGGTGTCCCCATTTTATCATGGTTGAGACAAAGGTTTAATTTTTCCCCCCTTTTTTTTCAAGGTCCCTTTCAATTGGAAATAAAATTTTGGGGAAAATTAAAAAAAATAATATATCAGTGAAATTCAAAATACCAAAAAAAGGGTTTTAAAATGCGCGGAGTGCGCGGGACGCCAAAAAAGTGGCGCGATTTTGAAAAATTTTAAAAAGGTGACGAGGAAAACGGCAAAAAATGACGAAAAACTAAAAAGGGGGCAGAGCTAAAATGGCGCTCGAACAAAAAAAGGGGGGCCAAGATGGCGGTCGAAACCCAAAAAAGGGCCAAAATGTCGGCAAAACAAAAAAGGCGCTCAAAAAAAACCCCAAAAAAAAAACCGAAAAAAAAAAAAAAAAAACCCAAAAAAAAAAAAAAAAAAAAAAAACAAAAATTTCCCAAATGGGCGAACCAAAAAAGGCGGCTGGAAACAAAAATTTGGGGCCCAAAAAGGCGGCAGGAAAGGCCCCCGGAAAACAAAAATGGCGGCCAAAACAAAATTTTGGAAATTCAAAATGGGCCCCGGAAAAAAATGGGGGTGGTCAAATGGCCCGGGAAAAATTGGCCCCCACGGGCCCTTGACCCGGAAAAAAATTTTTTCGCCCAAACCCGATGGGGCCCGGGAAACAAAAAATGGGGAATTAAAATGGCGCGAAGTGAAAAAACGGGAACTAAGTTAAAAAGCCGTTTGGGCCTTAGGGTAGGCGTTGGGTTTTTGAACCCTTTTTTCCCCTTCCATGTGGGTCGGACCCGCTAAAGGGGGACTTGAATCCAAGGTGGCCCAAGTTTTTCATTTCAGAACGGTTTAAAAAACCTTTTTTTAAGGGCCTTGGTTTTATGAATTTTAAAAAAATAAACAAAAATTCCCTTCCAAAATGGTTTCTAAACCCCGGGTTCGCGGGACGAACCAAGGTGGCCAATTTTAAAATTTTCGAGGGCACGGAAAAAATTTACACCTTTTTTTTGGCGCCAAATTTTGGGTAAAAAAACGGAAATTTAAAATAAAATATCGGAAATTCCCAAAACCAAAAAAGGGTTAAAAAAAGTTTCGCCAAAATTTGGGGGGGGACCCAAAATGGCGGTTTTTAAAAAAAATGGCGGCCAAGATGGCGGCAGAGCTAAAATGGGGGCCGGAAATTCAAAATGTCGGACAAAATGGCAGTCGGAAATTCAAAATGGCGGACAAAATGGCGGCTGGCAATTAAAAATGGCGGACAAAATGGCGGACGGAACACGTGACCGGAAACAAAATGGCGGCCGGAAACAAGATGGCGACCGGAAACAAGATGGCGACCGGAAACAAGGGGCGGCTGTCACGTGACCGGAAATACGTCATCGCCGCCATCTTGGATCCATTAGGATCCACGGATCGTTGTTTTAGAACGCCTTACTTTCCCTCTACTAACCATTGATATTAAACCCCTATAGTAGCCTAGATTAGCAGTCTCCTATACCTCCGCACAGGCGCGAGCGTTAGCAAATTGAACACTCAAACCCGGGCCCCTTTCAAGATGGGGATTTGGGGGTTTTAATTTATGCTTTTTTAATGCAATAAAGTATTTTACTGGATTGTTTTGATATGGTTTTAGCTTGTGCAGCATGGTATTAAACAAAAGAAACAATACGAAGTGATTGCATAAGGGAATTTAGTAATCATTTGGTGTTAAAGGCTAGTATGCTTACCTGTCAACCTGGCGGCAATTTGAGAACTATTTGGCCACAAATCGCTCCCATTTGATTAACATGTAAACTGTCATTTTAAGATGGCTTCAAATTGAAACCGGAAGTGGCCCACCGACTGCTGGTCTGCCAATTATATAGGATGTCTATGTTTGAAACAACAACACACGGCAATGACGAGTTCACTGCAGGTGGTAATACTTGATTCATTCATTCATTCATTCGTTCATTCATTTATTCATTCATTTAACGTCTATGCTTTTCAGTTAAAAAACTGATTTACAAAGGAGGACAACTAAATAAATCTAATTACATAAATTCAAACAACAAATAAGTAATATTACAACGCACAATGTATCCATAACACAATAATTTCGGTAACGAATTCAAAAAGGCTATTAAATAAAATTAATTAATGAACCAAATATAAAAAAAGGGGAAAAGAAAAGGGAAAAGAAAATGAAAGAAAGAAAAAAGAAAAAACTGTTTTTATTAGACGATCCCACTCAAACGAATATGAGGTTTTTGCTAAAATCCATGAACATCAATCAGCAAACTGTTCATGTCATGCCATATTTTATGTTTAATAGTTCATCTCTGGAGTTCAGAAGAGTTTTATTAATGTCAGTAACCATCGACATCCCATATGAGCGATTTTTCACATCGCCTAACTTCCTAAACCCCATTTGCACGTGAATACCTTGCCAGGTGCTTTTGAAAAATTATAACCCCTTATTTAACAGTATGTATGTAGTGACACGCTATAGCCACCGTTTCTGTTACATTTTAACGACTCCCGAGAAATCTATGGTATGTACTAAATTAAACACTAAAAATGCCAAAAGTAAAAATAAAAAAAAGATCCCACGTCTTGTACTGCATTCACAACCTGAAGCCCGATGTTTTAGCCTTATGACGTTTAACTGAAAGGGAACAGGAACGCTTTTTTGGTTTGTAGGCCTACTCAAAGTACAGGATCTTCGTAAACGATGTTTACATTCACGTTGGGTGGATGAGAGTTTTGAGTTTTTTAAAACCCCTTTTAGGTGGAGATGTGTAAAATGGTGAGAACGAAAGTTGCGATTTTTAAAGTTGCAATAATCCCCTTTAATTAATTCAGTTTGCACATGAATCAACTGAATAATGTGATTTGAATGGTACCAATTTCCAATTCGCGAATTTTCGCGATAATTTAGTTGATACCGTAAACTAGTGGCGAAATGAGCAAAAAAAACGCGAATTAGTTTTACGAAATTCCAACAAAGTTTTTTTCAAAGTTTTGGTGGAGGTGCCGGGTAGGTAGTCGAAATTAAATTAATCCTGGCTTATATATATGGTGGAGGTACTGGGTCATAAAACGCGATTTTGAGATCGTAATAATCGTTTGTACGCGAATAAGCTCAAACTACTTCATATCAAAATATTGACATTACACAAAATGTATAATTTCGTACTTTTGGTGGAGGTGCCGTAGTCGAAATTAATCAGGTGGGAAAAAACTGTCGGAAACTTTGAAAACTGAAGGCTGAAAATTGAGCTTTAAATTAAAACTTTTTTTCCCCTCTCATGTGCTTGTTAAAAAAAAATATATAAATAATTGTCCTTGAATTTGTGATCTGATAATTTAATACTAGGCTTTTTTTAAGTTTTGCATTATCAAATTGGGTTTTTCTTGGTAAATAACGAAAAAACACTAATTTTTATTTTTAGGCACGAATTTTCAAACTAAAGAAACACATTTTTGTACATCTCTACTAATAGGTAAATGTACATAATTAAATCTGACAGTTTATCATACTTTTATATCGGATAAAAAGATTATTTTTTTTATTCGGTATTGGCGAATTTTTCCTTGTCAAATTCTTAGAATGATTTTTGTAGTGGTTCAAAATCAACTGTGTACATAAAAACACATAAATACACAAATTTCCAAAAATTGTTTCGGGGTTTTTGTTAGCCTGTAGTAGATTCAATGTTTGAAAATCTTATTTTTTCAAATAAAAAAAAAATTTTGAATTTTTTTAAACTTTGATGTCAATTTTGAATCCAAAATCAGCATTTTATTTCCCAAAAGACGAAGAAAAAAATATAAAAAAGCTTTAAAAAAAGAAGAAAAAATAATTTAAAATAGTGAAGGAAGAAAGCAAAATTTTGGGTCCCAGAATCTTGTCCTTTTTAGGGTTTAAACAAACGAATTCCTAAGTTTTGTTTTCAAGTAGTTTAATCTGTCTCTATGGTAGTAGCAGAGATCAATATAATAGTTTTAGAATTTCATGTATCTAGTCCAGTTTAGAATCGAATATCCGTTTGCATTTTTTTGAGACAGATTTTTTATGATTGATTGTTGTAGAGGGTCACTAGTAGATGAGAAATCGCGAGTATATATTTTTCTATGTTGGGTTCTTGGAGCCAAATTTGGATTTTGGAATTTTCATACTTTTGGCAATAACTTCTCCAATATCGCGCGAATCGAAAAAATTTAAATTGCATTTCCATTTGATTGTTCAATAGGAATAAGATAACAACGGTTAGATTTTGATTTATAGTAGAAATTTACAGTCACTGACAAAAAGTTCTGATAACATGTGTTTATTTTAATACACGACCTGTTCCTAAGTGGAAAGTTGTTTGCGAATTATTCATTTGGAACTATAATTCATGAAATCTAATTACGTATCGTTTGAATGGACTAGCGTTTTTGTATCTTTAAAACTATGGAAAATGGGGGTGGTTTAGAAATCTCGTCGATTTTGAGCATAGAGATTTTATGTTGCGAAATCTCAAATCTGTGTATTTTTTTGAGAGGTTTGGTAGTATTCAAAAAGGGCGGTGGAACTCTTTTAGCAAAGAATTGTTGTAAAAGACAGTTGAATGATGGATGGTAATGAATACGGGAGGAAAATGGATTTAATGTGAAATAGGCCGAGCCTTAATTTGGTAAGATGACTATTAATAATAATATTTTAAAAGGGACCACAGGACTTTCCTAGTTTAAACCTATGCTTTTTTGACCTCACATGTGTTTAAAATTTTACATAAAACTATCTCGAAATCAGTTAAAAAATACTTATTTTTGTAGCCATAGAGATTAAGTTTTTATTGTAGCTATATAGTCCGGGGTCTATACGCAAATTTGAGGTCGAACCTTGGACAAATTGCAACAGAAGCGAATTTGGTATCACTGGATTCAGAAAACAAAACTTAAAATCCATAAAGAAACCCCAAAAATCCCCAAAGGGTGGGGGGGGGGGTCTAATCATCCCCTAAATGAAAGTGTAAAAAAATGAATTTTAAAAAAATGAGTAAATGAAACCTAGTATCCATTGTATGTCATCAAAGCTTTTTCAAGGTTTTTCGAAAAAAAAAATATGACAATTTGTTCAAAATTAATTTTTGTCCAGCAGAGGTCAATGAAGGTCAAATTTTAAATTTTTTCAATGTAATTTGGAAAACGTTTTTTATTGGCACAATAATGTTTATGATTGTCTCTTTGTTTTAAATAATAAGAAATAGACCACACTTGATTACGGTGGGCCTTTAAGTCATCATGGGCAGAAAAAGGTTATTATTACAATCGTAGGGCCATGAACCTACGAGTATGTAGTCAAAAATCTGTTTACTTACGTTAAGGCGCATCAAATATGTTACGAATAATGTAATTCGCCGATAGAGGTTTCTAAAGTACTACACATCAAACTATATTTTGGGACTTACCTGGATCAAAACTTACACTTTAAAATCCTTACTGAAGATTTTATCCATGGATTTTCTTAAATATATTCGTTAAAATCACAGTTTAAAGCCCCTTAATATAGCCCTAAGATAAGTTTTTTCCCACCAAATTTACACCCCATAAGTAGTAGGCATTGGAGGTTGTCTACGGGGAGATTTTTTTTCGCAAAATCTAGTACCAAGGTGCCCGCTATAGGGTACTGTACACTCAGGTACCTCGTTAAAAAACAAGTTTTTTTTTGCGTTTTCGGTGTGTTTCCAAGCCTCCCACAAAACGTGAAATGAACTTTGAATACGTCATAATCAGTCCTATTTAGGTACCTGGCAACCCATGCTAATTTTGGTTGGGGAGCGATCTTTCCTACTGAGTTAATATGGGATGAAAAATTTTAAAAAAAACTTTTATTTAACTCCTTTGAATTAGGCACCTGGCAGAGGAATTAAAAAAGCGATTTTGATAATTTTTCATCCAATTTTTATTCTCGGAAGGAATGATTGCCCCCCAACCTAAATAAGCATGGTTGTCAAGGTACCTAAATAGGTCTGATTATGACGTATTAAAAGTTAATTTCACGTTTTGTTGAGGCTTGGAAACACACCGAAAACGCAAAAAAATTGTTTTTTTTAACGAGGTACCTGAGTGTACAATACCTATAGCGGGCACCTAAGTACTAGATTTTGCGAAATAAAATCTCCCCGTAGACAACCTCAATGCCTACTACTTATGGGGTGTAAATTTGGTGGAAATAACATATCTAAGGGCTATATAATATTAAGGGGCTAAATCTGTGATTTTAATGAATAAAATCTTTAGTAAGGATTTTAAAGTGTGGGTTTTGCGTCCCAAAATATAGTCTTGATGTATAGTCTTGAGAAACCTTATCGGCGAATTTCATTGTTACGTAACATGATTTGAGTGCGCCTTAACGTAAGTTAACCCGATTTTTGACTACATACTCGTAAGTTCATGGCCCTACAGATTGTCATAATAACCTTTTTCTGCCATGATTGACTTTTCCGTATCAAGTGTGGCCATTTACTAATATTTACAACAATGAACAATCATAAAACTTATTGTGCCAATAAAAAACGTTTACCAAATTACATTGAAAAATATAAATTTGACCTTCATGACCTCGCTGGACACAAAATTAATTTTGAAACAAATTGTCATATTTTTTTTTCGAAAAAACCCTTGAAAAGCTTTTATTACATACAATGGATACTAGGTTTCATAAACTCATTTTTTTTAATTCAATTTTATTACACTTTCATTTAGGGATGATTAACCCCCCCCCCCCACCCTTTGGGGATTTTAGGGTTTCTTTATGGGTTATTAGTTTTTTCCCTGAATCCAATGATACCAAATTCGCTTCTATTGCAATTGTCCAAGGTTCGACCTCAAATTTGCGTATAGACCCCGGACTATATAGCTACAATAAAAATTAAACTCAATGGCTACAAAAAAAAAGTATTTTTGACTGATGCGAGATAGTTTATGTAAAATTTTAAACACATGTGAGGTCAAAACGCATAGGTTTAAAACTAGTGAAGTCCTGTGGTCCCTTTTAAAATATATATTATTTAATAGTCATCTTACCAAATTAAGGCTCGGCCTATTCACAATTAAAACCATTTTCCTCCCGTATTCATTACCACCATCATTCAACTGTCTTTTTACAACAATCACTTTGTAAAGAGTTTTCCACCACCTTCTTGAATACTACCAAACCTCTCAAAAGATACACAGATTTGAGATTTCGCAGCATAAAATCTCTATGCTCAAAATCGACGAGATTTCTAAACCACCCCTATTTTCCATAGTTTTAAAGATACAAAAACGCTAGTCCATTCAAAAGATACGTAATTAGATTTCATGAATTATAGTTCCAAATGAATAATTCGCAAAAATTTTTCCACATTAGGAACAGGGCGTGCATTGTTTAAAAAAAAACACATGTTATCAGAACTTTTGTCAGTGACTGTACATTTCAACTATAAACCTAATCTAACCGTTGTTATCTTATTTCTATTGAACAATCAAATGGAAATGCAATTAAAATTTTTTCGATTCGCGCGATATTGGAGAAGTTATCGCCAAAAGTATGAAAATTCCAAAATCCAAATTTGGCTCCAAGAACCCAACATAGAAAAATATTATACTCGCGATTTCTCATCTACTAGTGACCCTCTACAATATCAATCATAAAAAATCTGTCTCAAACAAATGCAAACGGATATTCGATTCTAAACTGGACTAATCAATAATAATTTTGGTTTCATCCAAGAAAATGTTAACGACTCGAAGCAACAATACACAGAAGTAAAACACATGCGTAAAACTAAAAGTGCGATTTTCATGATTGCACTTCAAACCATGTCAGGTGTTAAGGTAGATATTGCGCAGGTTTCCTGAAAAATTCATTTGCGTGGATTGGGGAACGAACCTGGAATTTCCGGTTCTGTGTACCAGAGCTCAGCTCAGCTTTCGAGCAGTGAGCACTGAGATGAAAAGTGAACAATTTTAATTAATCACAACAAATTGTTTGCCATCTTTTTCGTCAAAACATGGACCCAATAAATAATGGTAATTCACTATATAATATGTTTTCAAATCACAGGGTAAATATATTAATCAAAATTAATTATGACTAGGAAAACGCTAAAGTCCCGCCGCGTTGATGGATGAGCTTTTTAAAGGTTTAGTTTGCGTGGGATAACTTTACTTTGCAAGTGCTTTGTTTTGCTGCCTACGCATTGTAGGTGAATGTTGTCAAGTTTCTTTTTTTTTCTTGTCAATTGGTATTATTTACCGTAAAAAACTTATTTTTAAAAGCTTATTTCTATGGATTCTGGCTAACTTTTTCAACTTTTCTTTCAAAAGGTTAACATCACATAACCTTAATGTCCGTGTATAATATGAACGTTGTAGCCCCACCCGTTTGGTCAGAATTGGCCCAAATGGCCCCGAAAAAATCGCCCAAAAAATCAAAAAACTTATATTAAAAGCTTTATTTCTATAGATTCTGGCAAACTTTTTCATTTTTTTTTTTCAGAAAGCAATACATCACCATTACCTTAATGTCCAGGGAAATATGAACGTTGTAGCCCCACCCGTTTGGTCAGAATCGGCCAAAATGTGACGAAAATTCGCACTAAAATCGAAAAAAATCGTAAAAGTACGATATTCATGAGAAATATTTCTTCGTTGTACCCAAAAACGTAGAAGTTCTAAGTTCAGAGATTTCGAAAGGTCCTGTCAAATTTTCATCAAGATCGCATTGCCGTTTGCCCGGTAGAGAGCGAACAAACAGACAAAAATACAAACAAAAAAACAAAAAAAAAAAAAAAAAAACACCCGAGCTAAATTTTTGGGGGTCAGTAAAATTTGAAGTCTTCGCTTCACCCGCTTCGCTCGCTACGCTCACCCCAAAAATAATGATACCAGAACACACGTTCTGGTTGTAAAGGAACCAGAACTGGTGCAATGTTCGATCTCGCCAAGACCGGCAACCCTGAAAGTTTTTTCCCTAGGTATTCCTTATAGTAGGGGAGCATAGGTAATTCCGTGGCCGAAAAGGTGAAAGAGCTATGTATCTGGTATCAATCGATTCGTATTGATCCATAGATAAACAATTTCGATGGTGAGAGTCTTGATTTTTTGGCTGAGACCGGCCATATCTAAAACAAGATGGCCGCCGCTTCGAATTTTAATCTAGCGTATCTTCGTAAGTATTTGACCAATTTAAATTTTCAAAGGTACCATTCGAAAGATAAATGATAGAAATTTAAATAAATGTAACAAATTTTCACAAAAATCCCATATTTTTGAGGTTATGTTACAAAAACTCAACTAATTACTTTACACTTTCTCGTTAGGGAACGATATTTACTAGGTAAAAGTTTACATTTTCTTAAGTTGCATTTTTGGTAGATTATTTGTATGTTTTTTTAATGAACCCAATGCATTTAATTTTCTGACAATTATAGCCTGAGTTTATGTAATTGAACCGATGGCATGTGTAGATGAATATATGCTACTATTGTGTGGATTTTTATGTTTAAAATACATTTTGTCGAGGCACAATTGGTGAAAACAATTAGATATTTGGTATAAATCGATTCGTTATGAACCGAATTTAAACAATTTTGAATGGGTAAATTTCGATTTTTTTACTGAGACCTTCCCTGGGCAAAAACAAGATGGCCGCCGTCATTGAACATTTTAACTCAAAATCTTTAAAAGTTTTTCGCCGATTTAAATTTTTAAAGGTACCATTGAAAAGGTAATAAAAAGAGCTACAAATGATATATCAACAATTTTCCAGAAAGTTTAATTTTTTTAAGGTTATGTTTGTCGTGAGATTTTTGTATTTTTAACATTTTTTCAGAGCACAATAGGTGAAAAAACTATGAAATGGGTATCAATCGTTTTCGTTTTAAAACGTGATTTAACAATTTTGATGGGAAAAATTTCGATTTTTTTTTACTGAGGCCTTCCCATGGCAAAAAACAAGATGGCCGCGCCAAGAACCTTTTGACTCGCATATCATTAAAAGTAAAATATCCGATTTTTAATGCACGTATGCCGTTGAAAAGGTAATTAAAAAGAGAAATAAACTTTTATATTATCATTTTTTGGGAAACATTAATATTTATTTGAGGTTTATGTTACAAAAACTTAAATTATTTACCACACTCTCATCGGTATGGAACTTATGGCGCATATATTTACATGACAAAAACGGTTTTTGAATATGTTTGGCTTGTTATCCGTAGAATATCTCTTTATGTATTCAATGAGTCCTTATTTTTTATGTTCCGACAAATATATCCCGAGTAATGTATTTGAAGCAAACGGCATGTGTAAATGAATAATATATGCATAGAGTATTTTGATTTTGATGTTTTAAACACATTTCGTAAGGCACAAAAATTTGATGAAAGGATTATGTATCTGGTATAAATCGATTCGTTATGAAACGTACTTTAAACAATTTTGATGAGGAAACCGTCGCAAAAAAAAAAAACAAGATGGCCGCCGAAAAAAAACTTTGTAGCTTACATATTTTCTCAGATAATTGACAGATTCATTTCAAATGGTACCGTTGGAAAGGTAATTAAAGGAGCAAAAAAGTATTAATTTGCAATTTTCACGAAACGTTTATATTAACTGGGGTTTATCTTGTTACTAACATTTCGATTGTTGCAGTTATGGAACAAATAAAAAGTTTATATGTATATATTTTGTTTAACCTTTGTTTTATAGTAAGCGACTTTGACGCTGTTATTTTGGTACCATAGACAGAAATTAATAAAAGTTCTTCCACCCGGGATTGAACCCGGGACCAGTTGGAAAGAGTATGGGCATTGACAGTCTAGGTCCCGAGTTCAAACCCCCGGTGGAGGTATTTTTTTAAATTTCTGTCTTAATATATAATTTTTTTTGGGTTTTTAGAGATTTTCGTGGCCGATATGTATGTCATACTGTCATACTCTTTCATTCTGGTCCCGGGTTCAATCCCCGGTGGAAGAACTTTTTTTAATTTCTGTCTATGGACCAAAAAAACAGCGTCAAAAATCGCTTACTATAAAACTAAGGTTAAACAAAATATATACATATAAACGTTATAAATTTTTTCCATAACTGCAACAATCGAGTGTAGTAACAAAATAACCTCAGTTAATATAAACGTTTCGTGAAAATTGCAAATTAATACTTTTTTGCTCCTTTAATTACCTTTCCCAAAGGTACCATTTGAAATGAATCTGTCAATTATCTTAGAAAAAAAGTAAGCTACAAAGTTTTTTCGGCGGCCATCTTGTTTTTTTTGCGACGGGTTTCCTCATCAAAATTGTTAAAGTACGTTTCATAACGAATCGATTGATACCCGATACATAATCCTTTCATAATTATTGTTCCTCTACGAAATGTGTTTAAAACATCAAGATCAAAATACTCTATGCATATATTATTCATTTACACATGCCGTCGCTTCAAATACATTTTTCTCGGGATTTTATTTGTCGGAACATAAAATAAGGACTCATTGAATACATAAAGAGATATTCTAGGATAAACAAGCCAAACATATTCAAAAACCGTTTTTGTCATGTAAATATATGCGCCATAAGTTCCATAACCCATGACGAGTTGGTAAATAATTTAAGTTTTGTAACATAACCTCAGTAAATATTAATGTTTCAACAAAATGATAATATATAGTTTATTTCTCTTTTAATTACCTTTTCAACGGCATACGTGCATTAAAAACCGGATATATACTTTTAAAGATTTTGAGTCAAAAGGTTCAATGACGGCGGCCATCTTGTTTTTTGCCCAGGGAAGGCCTCAGTAAAAAATCGAAATTTTTCCCATCAAAATTGTTAAATCACGTTTTAAAACGAATCGATTGATACCCCCTACATAGTTGTTTCACCTATTGTGCTCTGAAAAAATCGTTAAAAATACAAAAAATCTCAAGACAAACATAACCTTAAAAAAATTAAACTTTCTGGAAAATTGTTGTTGTATCATTGTTTGCTCTTTTTATTACCTTTTCAATGGTACCTTTAAAAAATTTAAATCGGCGAAATACTTTTAAAGATTTGAGTTAAAATGTTTAAGACGGCGGCCATCTTGTTTTGCCCAGGGAAGGTCTCAGTAAAAAAATCGAAATTTACCCATTCAAAATTGTTTAAGATCGGTTCATAACGAATCGATGTATACCAAATATCTAATTGTTTCACCAATTGTGCCTCGACAAAATGTATTTGAAACATAAAGATCACACAATAGTAGCATATATTTATCTACACATGCCATCGGTTTTAATTACATAAACTCAGGCTATAATTGTCAGAAATTAAAGCATGGATTCATTAAAAAACACTACAAATAATCTACCAAAAATGCAACTTAAGAAAATGTAAAACCTTTTTACCTAGTAAATATCGTTCCATAACGAGGAAAGTGTAAAGTAATTAGTTAGAGTTTTTGTAACATAACCTCAAACATATGGGAAATTTTTTTGAAAATTTGTTACATTTATTTAAATTTCTATCATTTACCTTTCGAATGGTACCTTTTAAATTGAAATTTGTCAAATACTTACGAAGATACGCTAGTTTAAAATTGAAAGCGGCGGCCATCTTGTTTTAGATATGGCCGGGCTCAGCCAAAATATCAAGACTCTCACCATCGAAATTGTTTATCTATGGATCAATACGAATCGATTGATACCAGATACACAGCTCTTTCACCTTAGCTGCCACGGAAGCATGTTTTCATACCCTATGCCCCCCCCCTATTAGTCGTTAATGGGAATGCAAGGGATTGAGTCCCCCTTAAAAAAGCCTGAACATTCCTTCACAATTGTCCTAACTCCAAAACACCTGGTTTTGACACTTGAAGAGGTGCATGAATTGCACCTGGGCAGGTACCTACGAAAAATGATAAATAAGTTAGTATAAAGGAACCAGAACTATGTTCCGGCGCGTTCCGATGCCAATTGAGCCCTGTGCTGTGCTTTCTATAGTGGAGTGTGCTGACAACTAAGTGCACTCAGCTTCAACTAGCGATATCTACAAGTTAGTTCGTACCGGAGAAAAAGAAGACACTAACCTGAAATCGCATGTTAGCATATTATTTTATAATGCAAAATAAAACAAGGGATGATAAAAAGCAGAAAGAATTCTTTGAAATGCAGTGTTTCTTTCTTGTTTTCTGTAACGCTGAGTCAGAAAACATTGCTTTTTAGCTGATCAGGCTTGACTTTATTTATTTTTTTATCTTTTTTTTAGTTTTCCCCAGAGTAAGACCTTCACTGAAATGAAACAAGGGTTAAAAAAAGAGTTTACAACAAGCCCGATGTTCTTTCAGGGTTTTTGGCAAATGTATGCGGTAAAAACTCGTAAGAAACTTGTATAGTGTGAGGGGTTATAATGAGCTGGGAGACTCCCCCGGAACACTTTCCAAGGTCATCTCACCGAATTATGTGAATTTAGACTAATGAAAACGGCATTTCTTTACCAACGAATAGCAGCAATGTTATTTAATTTCAAACCATCTTCATAACTACTTTTTCATATAGAATTGCACAGTTCGTCACACAAAAATTATGGGATGCAAATGAATAAATACATTCCTCTTGCTTTGTTAACGATGATAACTATATTTTTCTCATTGGGTGAATAGAACAATGTCATTTTTTAATTTAAATTTTTTATGAGGCTGGCGGCTGGCGCGTTTGACTCCACGAGATCCCAGAGCCATTTCTCAGCAATATGGAATGGTTATTATGCTAGTCTTTAATGTTTCTCCAATAAACCACGCGAATAATCATCATGGTACAACAAGGGTACTACAGCTCCTGTGGTTGAGTAGGGTCGGGGCCAGGAGATAGGTATTTTATTATATAGGTTGGGGTTGCGACAGGATAATTACATTCTTCAGAAGATAGAAAGTCATTTTTCAAGTTTTTTCCAAAAGGATGACACTGACCTTTAAAAACGTAATTGTATATAGGAGACTACAGGAAAGCTGTTATTGCAACGTTATAGCTGCACCACTGAATTACTGCTTTCAAATTTATTCTATAGTTTTAAATCAATGAAGGAAATATGGGGTTGCACTTGATATTAAAAACAACATTTTTTAAGCGTAAAGTTTATATTTTTCAAATTGAGATAATTCTTACGAGAAATCACAGATCTGATAACCTTCATCAGTCATTAGCTTGTTTGGTTTTTGCGAGCAAAGGGAACTAAAACGCTAAGAAATTCTTAATTGCTTGCTAACACAACGACAGTCATTGTTTTATGAAATGGTATACAAATAATCAACTTTTGCAAAAATAATAAACATTCTAATATAATAATGAATTGTGGCTTACATATCATAGCATGCTGTTGAAAGCATTCACTTTCACACTCGCCACACTCTTCAATGAACTAGCTCAATTTTAGAACAACCTGTAAAAAATCGTTTGCCCTCCTGGTCCCAATTAAATCTACATGTCCTAAATAATTATTTCTTTTTATGACATCATTAGATCTAGTATCTCACTTATTCCTTATAAACATAAATCCAAGTCTTTTTACAAAAACTCACAATCGAAACCCTTCCAAAAGCTTTCGAACTTATTGACACGAAATCTCTAAAACATCAAACACATTAAATGGTTATATTTTACTAGGCTTTGCAATTGCAGACATTACATTGAGACCTGATCTTGCCCCTTCGTTCAGTTGCAGTGGTTGGTTTGCGAGAGAGAGAGAGACCCAGTAAGTGTGAGCAGACAAATATTTTTAACCAGGTTTATCCCGCCTTTTGTAAATTGTATTCAAATTGTGACGTTGAACGTGTAAAAGAGTTTGTGCGTTTGTAGTTTTTAAAACTTTTTTTTCTCTTGCTATGATGAACTATTCGCCCGATTACATTCAGGCAATGGCATTCAGTAATGGAGATTAAAATATTATCCAATGGTGCACGCAAATCTAATACCTATACTTGTCCGTGTTTTGAGAGGTAATCTGTACTTGCAAGTAAAAACTCTAAAAAGTAACATTGAATTATTCTCATGGACATGTCCATAATTAATATCTCCATGTTTTAAATCCTTGATGTGTTTTCATCTATGATCCGCTAATCGTAATTGGCCGTGACATACTAAGTCTTACTTATTATTTTACCATAGCAAGTAATAACGTTCATATAGTTCAATGTTCGTATTTTTTAGGGCGACTAGAATGACAGGAAAATAAAGGAATTGTGTCCCCAAACATTCTTCAGATTTGATTTCAATGTGCGTGTAAGTAAGATGCAGTACATAATTTTACTGTAAATAAGCTGGTGTCATTTTCTTGAAGACTTCTGAGCGGTATTTATTCTACTTACTTGTTACTTGATCAGTGATCACAGACATCTACTGTCATAATTATGTATTGTCCTTCCCTTGAACGTTTGATCTTCATTTAAAATGTCCACGCAATAAAATTATAATATTAAGTTTAAAACACAATAACTAGTATGTTATATAAACAATAAAATTACCGACAATTTGTTAAAAATTCTCAAAAACCATCAAGGAATAGCCTAAATTTGTTCAGCACCTCCGTTATCATAATACGCACAGTCGCACACTTTACTTTACTTGACTACACCATGAAGATTGAACAGTATTGTATTGGGTTTCTCCACACAAACCAGCCATGCACCTCGTGATGTGACCTCAAGTGAAGGGTCCTGTTGGGCATTACACAGCTTGCCGTACATACATGTTACATGGTTCTAGGAGGCACGAGGTCGGTGATAATACATGTCTGCAGGGACTAGGTAGAGCAAGGCGCGTTACTCGCTCGTACTTGTAATGCTGCACCGGTCATGTACCGAGGAATTGACTAGCAAAGTGCACATCACACAGGAAAATGTACGAGCGCAAATTTTATGTAGGCCTACTTCAGGTATAAAATCAGCACCCGACGTCTGTTGCAGTGACCCCTATATACACAATATTAATTCATATATGTAAAGCCTATGTCGAAATTTAAAGCTTATAATCTTGCCATATTGATTTAGAATACAGTTTGTCAGTTACTATGTCCCAGTGTCATGAAAAAACAACACACTTTTACATGTACCTCGTGAATTGAGTGTTTCACATAAAATTCATTAACAGGCTGGTTATAATAATCTATGTGTCAGGTGATAAAGCGTACGAGAGGAGCTAACAGGAAGAACATCGCCACGAGTCGACTACTGGTTGCTGAAGCTTTAGTTTCGATAGGTCGATGTCGGGCTCCGACTTCTCGCCGCTGTCGAATAAACTTGCCTGAAACAGATGAAAAGAGTTATAATGCTTCGTGTACAGACATATTTAGGCAAAGTGACAACAGTACATCGACAGCGACAAGCGACAATAGTCGACCGAAACGACAATTTCAATGGCAATATAGTCACGCATCTGACTGCAGGTATACAAGCTTATATAAGCTTTGTATTGGCAACAAATTACACATTTAATATTTTTAATGTCGTCTGCCAATGTTAAACAACTAAACAGCAAATTTAAGTAATTACTATTTAATTTGGTATGATGAAAATTCGAGGTGGCAGATCTCACTTGCCCTATCTCAATAAAGTTGTCGATACGGTCTACTATTGTCGCTGTCACTGTCGCTGTCACTTTTACTAAATAGACCCTCAGTAAAGCAAACTGAATACGCAAAAAAATTGTTAGATATATATCCATCTTTAATAAACCATGAGGGCTTATCTGTGAAATACACATTGCATAACTAACCAAAAACCAAAGAACCACGGTCTTTTCCACCACATCACTTTTCACAATTGCCTCTCTGTGAAAGTCCCCTCCTGTGAGCCACCAGGTCTCTTTCGGAGCTTATACTAAAATTTGAAGTAAGTACTTGAATTTCTTAATAAAAAGACATGACCTGAACTGAACTGAAAGGAACTACTAAAAAGGCAATAATATCCAGAGCTACTAACTCTAAACATGTTTGTTCTGCGTGGTCTTCCTCTGGATATACGTTCATGCACCAGAGACGTGGTAACTCTCTTGCAAGTCGTCAAGAATAATTCCAATTTTACTCACTCGTCTCTCCTTTTGCTCACGTATTCTTCTTGCTAGAGTGAGGAAAGCTTCCTCTATATTCACATCTTGTTTACAAGAAACTTCAAAGAAAGGCATATCAAAATTGTCCGCAATCTGAAATCATACAACAAGATTAGTAAATTATTGTGAGAGTGAGATGACACTCGCAATTTTATTCCATTGAGAACCACTTGTACGTGGTACATTTTCTCAATCTGTGTGTGTCTGTATGACGACCAAACCTTTGGGTCGTGTAAATAATTAATTATAAATTAAGGCAACCGGTTCCCACTCGCAGCCTTCGGGTGTGGTCAGGGGTAGAGTGGGTGACCGCTCTGCCCTGAAACTCACGTACACCGCTGGTTAGAGCAGATGGAGGGTTCGAGTGCTAGTGTAACGGCTTCGTTCTCCTCGACGTCTGCTCGGCAGTCCGGGTTAGTGGAGGAACCTATATGACTGTCAAGGTTACACCGTCCTTTCGGATGGGACGTTAAGCCGTTGGTCCCCTTGGTACTTTTCGAAAGGAGTAGGCTATACGTGCCGGTACCGGGTTTCCCCTCCACCCTTCTGTTCATACTTCATCCTTATCTATCATCACTCATCGTCTCGAATAGCCAAAGTGCATTAATATGAGACGTTAAGCAATATCCAATCAATCAATCGAATAGCCAAAGTGCATTAATATAAGACATTAAGCAATATCCAACCAATCAATAAAATTAAGCCTACGATCGGCGTCAACTTGGTTGTCAACTTCAACTTGAATGCTGATCGTAAACTCGGCTTTAAATAAGTTAGTGGTTGGTTACGAGTTTTCTACATTACAAAATAAGTAGGGCAGCCTCGATAGATTGATTTGTATTGCATAACATCTTCGCATTATTATTAAAGCACCAAGGCTATTCGAGACGATGTGGTGATATGTGAGGATGAAGGGAGAATAAAAGGGAGGAGAGGAAACACCGTACCGGACGTAGCCTACTTTAGGGCAGTCTCAATCAATGTATATTAAATGAGGGACACGATTTTTTAAAGTAAAAATAGCAAGTAAAAAAAATAGGAAATTTTTCAACGGCATGTACTAATGTACGGGGATGCAAGTGCCACCACAAATTTATAATTGTATTTACTTTTTTTTTATTTTGTGTGTGTGGGGGGGGGGGTTTGGGAAAAGTGTCAAATATTTTAGCAACCTAAGCAAAATTTAAACCTATGTGTTTCTTAAGGGGAGCATAAGCAATTTTGAAACAAAACGTAGCATTTTTAGAGTTTGAGTATATTCACAATGAAAACGTAATGTTTTTTTTAT
>JAMZAV010005532.1:0-61251 GCA_024449915.1 Sweltsa coloradensis
CACCCCGACCTGTAAGTCTCCCTTGGTCCTAGCTGCTCCATGTCATATTGACATCCCATGCTAATACTAGGTGGACCTTGGTATAAGTTCCTTGTTGGTCCTAGCTGCTCCATGTCATATTGACCCCCCTGTTACCCCTAGCTTAAACTTTCCCCACTGACACTAGCGAGCCCTTGCTCACTCATATCAGAGTTACACCCAGCTTGAACTAAATATGACTGTTCCTAACTGATCGCAACCGATCCTGGCCATAAAAGATTCCTTATAGCTTCTAGCCCATAACTGAACCTAGCTTGCACTTGCTGTTTCTTTTCTTGCTGCATCTATCTGGTCCATGCCCTAGCCGCACCAAGTGAACCCTTGCAGCTCCTTGACCCCTATGCACATCTTGTCGCCTCCATTTCTATATGTTCCTTGGCAGCACTTACTAAACCTTGTATGGCTCTTAACCTGTCTGGTCCCTTTCCTTGTGCATCGTATCTCGTCCTTGTTACTTCTTGACCTATGCATTTTTGTCCTGGTTCGTCCCAACGATTTTAGGCTTAAGGATCAACCAGGATCAACAAGAATTTTCATCAGGGTTACCACGAGTAAATCCAAAAAGGCTTCGAAGTTTCAGGTATTGTACCATTTAATCCAAATATATTAATGATGACGACTTTTTGGGTTCGTACGTAACCGATAGGCCTTGTCCAGATGCTGAACAAACGGATGAAACAAACACATCCATGATCAATGTTGGAACCAAAACTTCCAGTGGATCTATGTCTACAGACCCAGTCCCAAACACAAAAACTCTTTCGCCCCAGGACATTCGACCATTTGCCAAAGCAGCACCAAGAAAGGCTAAATCAGCTGGGAGGAAAAAGGGGTAAATCAACGATTTTAACTGACACCCCGGAGGAAAAATGCAATCGAAGAGAAACTACGGCTCAAGAGCAATAAAAGTAAGAAGTTCCGCATCTGTAAGGCGTTGATTAAGCCCAAGCCTAAGAAATTTAAAAAAGCAATCACCGAAGACGAACAATTGTCCGACTATGATGAAGATAGGCCTAGGTCTACTCCACTATCCTCCGCATGTGCAAGTAGTACGATGAAGGACTCGATTATAGATCCGGTTGATGCTCCTTTCAAAGCAGGGAATTGGGTTGTGGTCCAGTACCCAGTAAAGAACAGTAACGAGCCGAAGTGTTGTGTCGGTCAAATCATAAACAGAAACAAGGATGATTCATACAAAGTTACTTTTGTTCGTCACATTGCGGAGTATCGGTTCCGATGGCCAATGCAAGAAGATGTCGATTTCGTCTCCGAAAACATGTTTTTCAAACTTTAAGTGATCCATCAGTTCACTTTAAAAATGACAGAGTTCTGTGTTTAATTTTTGACAATTGCTTGAGCAACTTGCAGCTGTACTAACGTTATTAGTGCAGCAATGGGCACACTCTGTTTTAGGAACCATAATAATCAAAATGGTGGCCTAAATAATATTTTATTCAATAAAACAATATAACTTTACACTCCCACTCTTAAATATGAAGTAACAAGAAAGAAAACATAAGTATAGGCCTATCCTACAATTTCCTATGGAATTATGTACATGGTCCAAGGTACAAATCATATGGTCCAAGTACATCCCTATGCTGTACCTTGACCACTTGCACTAATTATTAAAACAGTTAATTTATGTAATAATTGTAAAGTGTATTATACAATAAAATCAACAAAGTTTGTACAAGGCATGTTCTAGCAAATACAAAAAAATTAACCAGATTCATCATCTCTTTCTACAGAAAAAATAAATGTAAAAGTGGCCCAAGGTACAGCATGTTCCCCTACTGTGTAGGGCTATAGTCTAGGCCTAGGCATAGGCTAGCTAGGCCTAGGGGCTAGGACTTAGGCTACCCTATTATTGTATTGTATGTATTGTATTGGGGGGGGGGGGGGGGAGAGCGTAGAGTAGGCCCTAGGCCTTAGCCTAGGCCGTAGTAGGCGTAGCCTAGCCTAGGGGATACACAAAAGTTTATGTGTAAACTATGTGTTTGCACTGGTAGTTACGCTAAATTATTTGGGAAATAATATAGCTGCTAGGCCTAAGCCTAGGGCCTATAAGTAGCATAAAGGTGCGTTTACTGTTCAGCGTTTGGTGCGCCGCGGGCGACGCGGTAGCCGCGAATCGCACATCGAAATCGCTCGTATCGTTTACTGGTCCGCGCCGCGCGCGCGAGTATTTGACTTTGCAAAATACAACACAAAGCACGGAATTGTGGGTAATCTCGCAAGCGACGCGCGGAAAATGTTCAACCAGTTCGAGTCTAGCGCAGCTGGCGCGCCTCGAGATCGACCAAATCGCAGCCGCCAATGTCGCGGCAACCCAGTTCTCTGATTGGCTGCGCCCGATTCGCGCGAGTCGCGGCGCACCAAACGCTGAACAGTAAACGCACCTTAAAGAGGCATGTTGGACTTGGACATAACCCTAAAACTGAAATTGGGCCAGCCCAGCAGTGCAATTCTATAAGTTTGTTACCTATGGAGATATCAATCGCTATCCGGCCGGCACGTAACACGTTAGCATCAATTTTGCGTATCGCCCGAGTCTGTTAAAATATAACGATGTTGTTACGTTAGCGATTAATATAGGGTAACGAGAAAGGAAATGGTGACACTACCCAAACCACTGCTATTAGAACTGTCAATTCAAATTTGTATTATAGGCTACCACAATAAATAGTAATTATGATCATATGGTGCAGGCCTATGTTGCTTTTTATTAAATAAAATAAACATTGGCAGAAGTCTTTAAAAGTGTAAAACATGCACTTATTGCCAATTACAAAGCTTTTACGATTTCCTCAACCATGCTTCAACCCAACTCGCCAAATAACCTAGTCTGTGGTAGGAAATGTACAAGTAGGGGCCTACCTATCTCTCTAAGCGCCACCGCTACTGTAGGCCTACGCTTTATTATGGTTAAGCTATGTTTGGATTTGCACTTCGAATTTGTTTATGAGATTTTGTTTTAAAATTGTAGTAGGCTAGCCTTGTGGAAATATGTAAACTATGATGGTTGAAAAATGTAGAACAATGCAATTAGGCCTAGCAGAATTTAGGTTATGCAAATGATTAGGTAGGTCTAAGGAAAATGTGGGTTATAAAGTTAGGTTATTGTGTCCATCTACCAAATATAACTAGGATAGCACACGTACTAAACGCTTATTTAATCAATTGTAGGACTATGCCTACTGGAATATGCCTAATACTTGCATGGAAAATAATTAGGCCTAAACTACCTTCAAGCTACAATGGAAAAAATACGCCCTAGTTATTCAGAATTTAACATTTTTGGAGATGCAAAATGTTTGTTATGACACTGTTGTTGTTGTTGTTGTCGAGTTTTTAAGGCCACAAGCATACCGGTTGTAGTTTTCACCCGAGATTTCACGGACCAATCAGAGCCAATCCCTTGCCGGCGTTGACCAATCACATAGCCGTATCGACTTCTCACAAAGAAATATTTCGGTGAGAAGTTGTCACTTTTTTTCGAACGTGATATCGCAATGTTTCGATATCGATAAAGCTCGGTGCACATACTTTCCAAAGGTTTAGGTTTCGTTTAAGGTTTATGGTTTATGGTCTAAGAAATGTTTTTCTATAACGTTTCTAGTACGCGCGCTACCATTGGCCGGATTTATGAGAGCTCGCTTCTCATTGGCTGGGTTTAGTGTGTAGTGTTTTAAAAGCTAAGAAGTTGAAATATTTTCATCTTGTTAAACCTTGGACCCTAAACCTTAAACCTTGGGAAAGGATGTGAACGCAATAACGCATTGGGCATGTTTCAACTTCGTTAAACCTTAAACACTAAACCTTAGGAAGCTGTGTGCACCGACCTTAACCAAACAGAATCGCAGTTGCCACTTCTCACTGGAAACTCAACTCACTGTCGAATTGTGACTTTGTGAGAGAAACAGAATAAGGGGGGGGGGGTCCAGGCCTCAGCCTAGCTGTCATGCTGCTAAGGCTAGCTCTGAATGAAATGTTTCTTTTCAGATGCCGACCAGTAGCGTTACCAGTTCTTCGAGTAAATATCTTCCGTAGCCAACCACCAAGGTCCCACAAATTGGCGTCGAGTTGAAACGAAGACTTAGGCCTATTTACCGTGCAAAGTGCAATTTATGCATTCAGAACTTTTACTTGCACGTTGCACCTTTGTTAAATTTTGGCCTATTGCTTTAAAAACTGGGCTCAAAAAGTTGAATGTTATTTTAAAATAAATTGCATTTTAATTATCACTTAGGCCTATAGCTTACATTACTTAATTTTACTGGCTACCACCAATTTCATAATGATTTATTTCCCATACCATATCTTAATCCTGGGATTTAGTGTGCTGTAGCCAAATGCAGATACTTGTGATGAAAACTAAAAATGAAACTTTGTTTTGATAGGCCTATAGGCCTAGCCAAAAATTGCATTGGTTGTGTTTGTTACAAATATTCAAAATTTGTTTTTCCACAAATAACTGCCTCTAGCTATAGTCATTGACTATTATTATGAAAGAGCAGGAACATCGTAAAATAGTCGCCATGTAGTCTTCTGAACATATTTAACTAGTAGACATCACATATCTAGTTGTGTATTGGCACTGTGTATTTGTAAGATTAAATGATGTTTTGGATATGTTTCAAAGGGTAGCTTAAACATAGTTTATTGACTAGGTTCTGACTACTAAAATTTTAGTAAGGGTCATTAACATTTTTCTATCTAGGCTGTATACGATGTGGCTACAAATATTCCACTAGACTTACAAACTCAATTTCATAAATAAGTGGTGTGGTTTTGTCTTTATTGAGTGTTTATTTCAGTCATGATCCATTGCAAGTGCCATAGGAAAACATACTTATAAGCGGCCATATCTCAACGCAATGCTACTCCGGCGGGTTCGCGCTTCGCTCACCAGATGTCAGCCACTTTGCTTTTAAATCCGAATAGCCTCGACGAACTGTCGAACAGTGAGGCCTACTTTTCGAATTCGAAAACTTCGTCGAGGCCTTCAGGATCGTTTTCAGAAAATTTTAGATGTTTCATAACACAATAAGAGAGGCCCATAGGGGAGACGGGGCTAGTTGGCCACGTTTTTACAGTTGGAATTTTAGCAAGGAATCTAATTAAAGAAATGATTGATATCTTTCTGTAATCATCTCTCCAATCTTTGCTGCACTTAAAAAAAAATACTTCAATTTCTTAGTTACTTAGTCAAATACAATAAACAACAAAAATAACTTGGAATGTGAATTGGCCAACCTGCCCCGTGTCAGGGGTTGGTTGGCCCAGTACATGGGGCTGGTTGGCCCAGTACATAAGAATAGTTATTTTTGTTGTTTATTGTATATTTTAAATGTTGAAGGATTTTTTTTGAAGTGCAACGCAGATTGAAGAAATGATTACAGAAAGAAAGAAATCATTTATTTCATTAGATTCCTTCCTAAAATTCTAAATGTAATAACGTGGCCAACCAGCCCCGGTCTCCTAGGTCTGTATCAGAAATTCCACTTAACTGCAAAGTGAATGGGTGGGCCAACCAGCCCCATCACGCATTTATACATATTGTTTGCGTTTGTATTAGATCCTACAGTTTAATTATGTTTTCAATACTAAATATACAATCCCTAATGGATATTATACAATTAAATTATTTACTTTAGTATAAATTATTGAAAAACGGAGTGGTTTATAATGAAATACGTAGCTTGGTTAAAAGTTACAAACCAGCTGTCAAAAATTCATTTTGCTCTCAGACACAGTGCTGTAAAACTAGGGTCTTGAAATTTTCACAGCCATCTCAAGTAGTGAACACGCATGTTCAATTCAAATTTTGGCGGCAACGGCCTTTTAGATATCGAGATCTGTCTGGTGGGCCAACCAACACTTGGGCCAACCAGCCCCGGTCTCCCCTATAACGATTTGTCCATCTTTCATGGTCAAGCCAATGTATCCAATGTCTAACAAACGTCTTATGAAAATAAGACAACAAATAGGGTGGGAGGAAGTGTCCAGTTAAATTTAGCCTTTAGTCAGTTAGCCTCCCAATAAAATAATTTCAAAGCTTCTGATACGTAGTCGGTGGTTGCCATAGATAATCATAAAACTTACCTAGCAGTTCAATTCACTTGCCTCTTTAACTGGACATTGAAATACCGGGCAAGGATACACAAACGATAATCTCATTCTTATAAATGAGCCTTATACGTGAGAAATGAATCAATTGTTTTTATTTATAATTCATGTATTACATCAATAATCGTTTTCCTCTCGGTGTCATACTCGAAATCACCTCAGAGCATCAGTTACAGTACAATAGAATCTGAATATAGAATATACATTGCAATAAGGAAGTAGGCATAGTTAACTATTATTATTCGTGCTGATGAACATACACCGCACTAATCACTGAAACAAAACATTGTGCCGTATTTCAATTATTAATATTAATAACTTTGCAAAATAGTTGAACAATAATATTGATTTCATTTATAATGGACGGTTATCCCCATTTTATCCACAAATATATCGATGATGATTTTTATTGCAATATTGCTAATCGTTTCAGCCCCAGTTGGCACTAGAAATTATGGCGCCTAACTTTTCTTACCCCCAAATACCATTGCTAATACCTCTTATCTCCCGGTCTATTATAATTGTCCGGCACGGCACTATCCCGCTGTAGTGTCGTGTGCTCCGGACGGCCGGCCGGCTCGCGAGTCGCGACGCGTTATCTTACCTTTTGATCTAAACGTCACGGCAATAAAATATCAACTAGAAAAAATGTTTATTTTTCGGTAATTTTAATGAAATTTGTTTATTGTGATGACAAGTTGTTAATTAAGTAAATACTGTTTTTTAAATTTCGTTTTTATGGTGAAAATTACGAGAGTTATGACCGAATGAAATTGCTATGCTCCTGATATTCCTAATGATAAATAATTATAATTGAATGATAAATAAACAAATAAATAAACGCACACACCATTTAGAAGGTTTGGGGACTCGTTAGATTTCAATTAAAGTGAAGCATAAAAAGCAAACACAGCTACGGTACTGTTAACTAATTTTAAATAGTAAAGAACGACGTTTTTGTTTCTATATTGGCACTCAAAGTAAAAGTGGAATAATTGCAAATCGCTATTCGGAGTTGAAATACAACTCGTTATGTTATTATGTTGTACTCTATAAACACATTGACGTGAATTTAAGTAATCACTATCATCACAGATAATAGAGTACTAACATATAGGAAAACGCTAAAGTCCCGCCGCGTTGATGGATGAGCGTTTTTTGTTTGCGTTTTTTGCGTTTGTTTGCACTTTTCCTTTGCAAGTGCTTTTTGAATGCATTGTAGGTGATTGTTGTCAAGTTTCTATTGTAACTTGTTAATTGGTACTATAAAACCTAAAAAAAACTCATAGTAAAACCTTTATTTCTGTGGATTCTGACAAACTTTTTCAACTTTTTTCTTCAAAAAGGTTCTACATCACCATAACCTTAATGTCCATGTGAAATCTGGAACGTTGTAGCCCCACCCGTTTGGTCAGAATCGGCCCAAATGTGTCGAAAATATCGTACTAAAAATTGAAAAACTAATATTAAAACCTTTATTTCTATGGATTCTAGCTAACTTTTCAACTTTTCTTTCATAAGGTACTACATCTCCATAATCTTAATGTCCATGTGAAATATGAACGTTGTAGCCCTTCCCGTTAGGTCAGAATCGGCCCCAAATGTGACGAAAAAATATTCGCACGAAACAATCGCAAAAAAACATATCGTAAAAGTTTACGATACTATTCATGAGAAAATTTTTCTTCGATTGTTACCCAAAAAAACAAATACACCCTTCTCAGTTCGAGACAAAAACGAAAGGTCCCCCTCAAATTCTTTTCATCAAGGAATCCGCTTATGCCGGGTTTGCCCCACGGGATGGACATCCTGCTAACCAAACCAGACTACTCACAAAGAATTTACAAAAACATTGGGAGCTAAATTTTTTTGGGACCCCCCCCGACCACCCCCCTCATTTCGCCCCCCCTTTTTTTAAACACGGGGGGTCAGTTGAAATTGAAGTTTTCGCTTCCGCTTCGACTACGCTCATCCCCAATTATTTGTACTTTTATTTTTGATGTTCTGTATGTCGGTTTACCGTAACAAAGTACTTTACCGCCGCAAATTTACAATCCTTCCAGCACGTTACCACCCCGGCAACATTCTGCACGTATTAGGCGACTTGGCTGTCACCAATGAATTGCGCAGTCTATAGTTTTGATCATAAAACCAAAAACAGTAAAAAAAAACTTTTACTGATTTTAAAATAAATAAAACGAGCAAAGTCAATTAAAATAAACAATATGTTGTCCTTAAAAGGGGATCCCCGTATTGTTTTTGTTTTTGCTGGCTAACAAAAAAACAAGTATCCACTGGGGTTTTTTACACTAGCTCAATAAAACCAGCGTTGAGTTTACTTATACCACCCACCTCCAATTCAATCATGTTTCAAACCATGCAAAAACGACCAATTATTGATTCATTGTATTACAAAGGCTTTGTCTGCGATATTTTACAATGGTTCTTTAAATTCATAAATTTTTCATCCCCCAAGTTTAGGGGGGATACCTCCCGTCGGTGTAAACCATGCAATGTGCTACAAACAACTCAGCTAATTGTTCAATATTACTAATAATGGGAAAATTAGTACATGTTATGTTAATTAATTCAATGGAACTTCGCCACCAAACCATTCGAAAAAGTGTTAGCCCTAACCGGGTCACCGGGAACTCGGAAAACCTGTGGTCGGTTCTTAACGTACATAGGCCTCTCACTTCCACTCTATTTACAGAGACTTGGCATTTAACAAACAAGGGCTTAAGTTTTTTTAGAAGAACCTGTACAATTATATTATCTTACTTTTCAGTTCAAAAATAACACATCAGTTCAGGGACTGGCTGTCACCACCTCTCCGTACAAACTGGGGTTTGTTTGTTATGGCCGACCGCCAGTGACAGGGTTCGCAAGTGAAACGAAACGTTGTGGAGTTTAGCATTTTAGGATGAAGGACAGATTTGATGCATCTATGTTAGATTCGAACACCACGTACTTTTCGCCATAGTGGCGTGACCATCTGAAGGGGATATAAAGAAAGCATTGCTCTGACTCGATTGAAATCGACCCAAACACAGTTATTTAATCAAGTTTATTAGTTTCAATATTTAATGATGGTTTAATTCACATAAAAATTAATCAGGTTTTGCAAGTTTATAATGAATTTTAATTTTTATAGTAACTCGAGTCGCGCTATTGAACGTCTGTTATGTGGTTATTACGCTAACACGAATATTAAAAACCACGCTAAATTACAGTTTTTTCTTAGTGATATCTCGAGAACGGTGCAAAAATCTTAAAAACTGGTTTGGCAGACAGACGGTCGGCTGTTAGCTTCCAGAGTTGTATTGTGCGGCACAATGAAGGCCAAAACAATAACAATTTTTAAATATTGGCTGTGCTAACATCGGTTTCACACAGGGGATGCACCCCAACGGTGCTAGGTAAAACGTGGGAGGCATTGCGATGTTCTTATGGAGAGTTTGTGACAGATATATTATGAAATAGTGTCTGGAGACAGCTGTACTGAAAGATTTATAGCAGCAGAACAATCAAACACAAACCACTCCTAGAGGGTATGGAAATCAATCTAGAAATTACAAAATCCATCTCAAAACCGGGTGTCTGAACCAGGGTCTCTCCCGGATGAATGATGACGAGAATGGGAGTTTATTTCTTTATATGATTTTTTCGATATAATATTATTAGAAAGTCACACCCATTATGGAGTGTTTCTCGATTGATGAAATCGAAGATAAGATTGTAGCAAAAATTAAAAAATTATTGCAATCCACACAAAACGTTTTGTTTGTTATAAAAATACCACGGACGACGTTTGTGTTCAGTGTATGTATATTTAAAAAAGTTAAGGTAGGACTACACATGACCATTGTATGAAAGCTATTTAGCATACTCTATAATCCAGCATTCTAGGCATCATTAACAGTATTCCTAAAATACTTTACTATACATGCAGTCGTGGAACCAGTGAAGATTATTAATTATGCGAGGAAACATGGCTGAAAACTGAAAAGTTGAACTGATATGATTAGGGAGACGCGACTGGAACAACATTATTTTTGTTTATGTACTTTTTGGACGGGGGCCGTCGGCCGATGCAAGCATTTACACGTTATAAAAAGTAAAAAACGAGTAGCTATCTTGATAAATTTTTACTAAACTAGCATATTAATAATTATAATCATTTCAAAAAATAAAATCATCAACAAAAAGGATAGTTAAATATATTGTTTTTTAAATTCTATTTTGTAGACTGGTCGTAAAAAAACGTGAATCACATCCCCCCGGTATCAAATTGCAATGAATTTTTATCACTGCACGGGAGTCCGACCTTGGACCATTTCACTTCTCAACATCCCCCGGCATTCACTTTCTATTTGCAGCAGGGTAACGGCTAAAAGGGCTTGGCACCCAGCTGACGGGCAAGACCCTGCGAGTCACCTGGCAAGCAGACCCATAGCTAAGAGGCTCGGCTGCGAGGGGGAGGGGGGGGGGGGAGTGATGTTACTTCGCCCTCATCAAACGTTGTTCCACCGCACTCTGTGCTATTACAAGTACGAGGAATGTTGTGAGTGCGATGGTTGGTTATGTCTCCCTGACATATTATCCAGAATTGAGAATTACTATTAGTTATAAATATTAGTGGCCTACCTATATATAATTTATCCATAATTATTTATAGGGTGGCATTACATTACAATATTGTTTGAAAAACGTGTTCACCACTCTTGTTGCTTATTTACAATACAGCTATACTTATAAGTTAATTAGGGTCATTCTAAGCAACTAATTTACTTGATATAGAAAACAGTATGCCAATCCAATTTTATTCTACCCTTAGATTCAACTTGGGTGGGTGTTCAGGGTAATTTAGATGTTCATTGTCAGCATTAGTTGGAGAGAATATTACCAATTTGGTAAACAATGGTAATCAAATATGTTTGTTACCAGTGTACAAACCCGACCTTTTTACGACCCGTGGTACCCGTCCATATTACCACAGGTTCATTCCGCTAGTAACACAAAAAAAAGGTTAGTGTTGGGGTGTCTAATGAAGTTGCGAAGCAAAGAGGAAAAGAAACGCGCTCAATGATTCATAATATCCAGACGTAATTATTGGTTCGTGCAATTGCTGTACTTATCTTGTCACACAGTTATTATTATTATTATTTATTTTCACAAAAATACGTTACATATTGCATATAGTCAAGATCAAGATGACGGGTGCTAGCTTTTGACTTCAAGCAGATTGAAAAAACAATTGTAGAGATGTTATGGTAATTATTTACGTTGGTATAATCTTCTGGATTTCTGGAAGATTCTCGCGAGTGGTAACAGGCAGGAAGGGGGGGGGGGGGGTGGGAGGAAAACAATCACTGGACACACAAGTCGGCGGAATCCGTGTGAACAAAGGACATTATAAACTAGATAGAAGACTTTAATTGATTAAAGAAGGCTATCGCCATTAGGCTTCTTTAATACCAATGATAGATTGCATCCGACGTAGCGCGTAAAAATAAATGGTGAATTAGCCTAAAAACTGTTACACATATGCAAAAACTGAAGACAATCTTACAATTTTCCGATGGTGAATAGTACATTGTAGTTATAAACCCAAATCGTACAAGTTGGTAGGTATTGCACCAGTGTGTAATGTGTAATTCTCAATAATTTGCTGTTTGTGGCTGTCATTTGCACTTGAAGGCTATTCTTTTATAGGTTGTATGATAATACAACATCAGATGGTTGAGAAAAGTTTTAGCATTATATGAAGAGGATTTTTTATAGTTTATTTTTAAAGTCCGTAATGTTGCAAAATTCGATGAGGTTATTAATCTTGAGCTCCCACAGCATTAATCAATTACCCACAGTAAACGCCGCACCAGTTTATGAAGGAGCCGTCTGTAGATTTGCATTTAACAAAAAGAGATACCTTTTATTGGTGTTGGAGAAGTGGAATTGGAATTTATAGAGGGCTTTGTGTAATGATAAGCGGGCTGAGGTACTGTCTTTCATAGCTAGTTGTCCTTTGAAAACTAGCTAATCTTCATGGTACCCCATTCTTTCATTCTCACTCTACTCTACCCCTACTGCCCCCACGCCCACACCCGCCGTGGCTGCAGGGTTGCCGTATTTCGCCGAAGCTAGACAGAGACAGAGAAGATGATAAAGAGAGAGAGAAAGTAGACTAGCTAGTCCCTATTTCCAATCGGATTGCGCTCGCCGCGCGCGGGACAACTATGTTTGTTTTTTTTTTTTTTTTTCCCACGTCAAAAATATACCGCAGCGCTATCTGTCGCATGGAATAGGAACTAAAAGGCTTGTAGCGCGGGGTCGAGACGGAAGGGGGATCTTGGAAGTGGGGTATAAGAGTAAAGTCGGGGGAAACTATAATTTCAGTTTCTTTTACCATACAGCGGACATGTGAACATTTGGGAGTAAGCCTTCTTGAATCAATGATACAATGAAGCAAAATTTATTTTCAAAGACATTTACAAAGTACTAACCACTAAATATGCCTACGTAGTGACAGTGAGCCTGCATCTGAGCAGATTTCATGTAGCGTGTGATGACAGCTGATGTATAATACAGTACATACTTCAAACAACACGTAAACACAATTGAAATGACATAAAAATGGAAAGATACTCACCTTTTCCACCAAAAACAGTTATAAATGGATTAAGGTACAAAAATAGAAGCTTGTTCACTGTCTTTTGGGGATGTTTTGGTGTTATTTGCGGTGAGGCGCATTACAGGCCTAATTACCAAACTTTGCAAATGAACTTTCTAAAAAAAACTGGAAAAAGTTTGTTCTCGGAAAAGAACTGTTACAAGTTGCAAGTTTCATTCATTTAAAAAAAATAATTAGTAAGTTCACTGAAAAAGTTACACAAAAAAGAACCCGTTTCACGAGAAGATACGCGTCTTTTTTACAAAGCGACCTTTCCTCAACACGGATGTAAATAAATAAAATAAATAAAAAATATCCTAACGAGAAACCAAAACAATAAGAATTCAAATTCAAATATAATTACATTAATAGCATGCATAACAGATTGGAGTGTAGTTTAAAAAAAGATGCGAAATTAAAAAAATATTTTGTAACTATTTTGGATGTGGATGAGGCGTAGCGAGCGAAGCGGAAGATTTCATGTAACTTACACTGGAAAAAAAATCAATCCAGTAATGTTTTTTTCGTATTTTTGTAGTGTTTCGTTAACACGGATTTCGGCTAGAACTAAACCGATCGCCCAATTCGCGGATGAAATTTTTGGGGGCCTTCGAAAATCCGAACTTAGAACTGCCACGTTTTTTTAGCCGGCAATCAAAAACAATATTTTACTTATGAAAAATCGCAATTTTACGACTTTTTTCAATTTAAAAAAAATGTCATCGACGAATAACACCTAGGCCCTACTGTTTATCGATGAAATGATTTTTTCAAATAGGGAAACCTTATATTATTCTGTCAACAGTTATGTGCACACTCCGAAAGTGTTGGGTCAAACCGCGAAAAGTAAAGTTTCTCGGTGCACACATAAACTTCCTAAGGTTTTATGGGTTTAACGAAGTTTGAAACCATGCAATGCGTTATGCGTTCACCATTCTTCCAAGGTTTAAGGTTTAGGTCTAAGGATTTAACAAGATAAAAAATTTTCAATACTTCTGAGCTCTTAAAACAATAAAACAACGAAACGCCAGCCAATGAGAAGCACGAGCTCTCCATAAAATACCGGCCCAAGGGTAGCGCGCCGGTACTAGAAACGTTATAGAAAAAACATTTCTTAGGGACCATTAAACCATAACCTTAACCTAAACACCTTCGCGACAAGTATGTTGCCCACCGTACCTAAGTTAATATGGTTCTCAGAGTTGTGGCGCGACAGTTGGCACCACTTTGGACTAGAGCTAGGATAATAAAATGGTCTAAACTTGAAATAATAAAGTGATAATTAAAACTTATGATTGAAGCCTTCTTACGTGAGTACATTACTCTTATTATCCTATCCCTTAATCTTATTATTCCTACATAACAATGTGTAGATTAAAAAATATGTAAAACATTGGTGGCAAGCGTCGGGATAAGGGAATAAAACCAAGTGCTCACGGGATTTCAATAAGAAAAACCATGTCAACCTGAAACCTCAAGTAAAAACGTTGCTCCCTCGTCCAAAACAGTAAAAGGCCTTTTCCAATATAACACAGTCATTGCACACTCCTTTCACCTAGGGTCAGATGGGCGAGCATTACACCCTCTGGTGGGTCACGTGTTTCCTTGTTCATAACAAGTGTGACTCCTTGTCCTGCTGGGGGGGCCTAGCAGGTGATGAACCTGTTAGACCCTACTCGTCTTTTCCTTCAACCTCTTCATCTGCAGCCAAGAGCTAATATAGCACGTGTACCTGTGCTATAGCCAAGAGCTTGCAATTTGTAGTCTTGTTTCCTTTCGTTTTCGAATCCCAGTCACAATTAGTAGGGCAGCCTCTCTCGTTGCCACGGGTCTTGGTTCAAATCCAGGGTAAGACATGGTTCTTTTGTCGCCCAAGCACCAGAGTCTAGGAGGGAAGCCCCCTCACTGGTTGTGCTGTGTTGTGACTTTCCACCCTTCCTATCTCTAACCTTTTCTCTTTGTATGAATGAAGAGGCACCCTTGCCCAGCAACAGCAGGAGGGGCAGCTTTTCTCTTGTTGCCAAGGGTCCTGGTTCGAATCCAGGGTAAGTCATGGATTTCTTGTCTCCCGAGCACCAGAGTTGGGAGGGAAGCCCCCTTACTGTCTGTGCTGACTGTGTGCCCCAGTATGAATGGTGTGTGAAGTAACCTTGCTGATGATGACAACATGCTTGCAGAATTTACTTCTTGCGTGGCCCTACCACAGGTTTGGTTATGTGTTGTGAGTTTGGTTGCATGTAGTTAGCTGATTTTTAGTGGCCACCATCCGCCTGAAGAGTCCCAGAAGGACGAAACGCGTCGTGGATTAAGGTAACAACTTTAAATTAGCTACAGTTGTCATCAGCAGGTGAAAAGTTTTGTCGCCCCCAGCCCTTCAGGCTGGGCTTTATGTTCTCTATGCTTTCCCAACCTGTCAACCCTTCTCCAATCTAAACTAACTTGAATATAAAGTGATAATAAACTTACGATTGAAGCTTATTACGTGAGTACATACTTCTTATTATCCTTATCTATATCCTACATAACAATGTAGATAAAATATGTAACATGGTGGCAAGCGGTGGGATAAGAATAAAACCAGTCCTCACGGGATTTCAATAAAAAACATGTCAACCTAACCTCAAGTAAAAACGTGCTCCTGTCAAAACAGTAAAGGCCTAGCTTAATAAATAAGAAAAACAAGCATGGAATTTCGTCCCCCTCAGGAACTCTCGTTCATAGGAAACATAGCAGAGAATTGGAAGAGGTGGAAGCAGAAGTACGAAATTTATATGCAGGCCTCTGAAAAAACAGATAAATCGTCCAAACTTCAGGTTTCGATTTTATTAAATCTAATAGGGGATGAAGCACTAGGCGTGTACAATACATTCACCTATGCAGACCCTACAGGCAAAGAAAAGATAGATATTGTACTTCAAAAATTTGAGGACTTTTGTAAGCCAAGAAAAAATATTGTTTTTGACAGGTACAAATTTTTCTCTAAGGCTCAAGGTCCCACTGAAACAGTTGATGCATTTGTGACAGATTTAAAACATCTGGCATCGACCTGTGAATTTGAATCCCAAACTGAAAGCCTAATCAGAGATAGAATAGTGCTAGGGATATTGGACAAAGCTGTCCAGGAAAGGTTACTGAGAGAACCTGACCTAGGCCTAGAAAAAGCCATTAACTTTTGTAGAGCAAATGAAACAAGTAAAGCACAAATGAAAGAGTTGCAGGGGGAAACTACAAATGCAATTCAAAAGAAGAAGGTAGCCCTACAACCCTCAAAATACAAAACCAAATTCAAAAATCATAGTACCACTAAAGATACAGAAAAACTTGACATAAAGAGAAGAAGACATGCTATAGGTGTGGGAAAATACACAAATTTAAAGAGTGTCCTGCCTATGGTAAAACTTGTTCAAATGCGATAGGCCTAACCATTTCTCAAAAAATGTGTAAAATGCAACGTGTCCAATCCGTGGAACAAAACCAAACTTCAGAAGAAGACGAAGAATTTGTCTTGGAAATTAAAGAACATGGTCCTACCAACCCTCAAGTGAATAATATTGAGTGGAGAGAAACAATTAAGATTCAAGGTGTAGACATATCTTTTAAATTAGATACCGGTTCGGAAGTCAACAAAATTCCGGACGATTGTCTAAAAAGTATGTCAAAACAACCAAAACTACACAGTGCAACTAGAACCATAACATCCTATACAAGCCATAAAATAGCAGTGAAGGGAGTGACAAAGTTCATGTGTAAAACCAAACAAGGGGAAGCAGAGATAGAATTCTACATCTCAGAAGGAAAAACCCAACCAATTCTTGGTATTACTGCATTAGAAAAGTTAGGACTTGTGGCTAGAATACACACTACAAGTGCAACAGGAGAAGTCTCCAACATGCAGGGTAGAACAAATGCCATGAAGATAGTAAACAACTATGAAAATGTTTTCAATGGTTTAGGTAAACTAAAAAAAGAATACAAAATAAAGCTGAGTGAAGATGCACAACCTAAAATAGTGGCAGCAAGAAAAATACCTTTATCTATTAAAGATAAGGTAATAAAAGAAATCAAGAAAATGGAAAAGCAAGGTATCCTTAAAAAAAGTAGAAGAACCTACAAAATGGGTAAATCCTATTGCGATTGTAAAAAAAGCCTAACGGAAATGTCCGAATATGTATGGATCCTCGAGAACTAAATAAATACATCCAAAGGGAACACTATCAAATACCAACATCAGACACAATCTTCGCAGAGCTACAAGGAGCAAAAGTATTCTCAGTACTAGATGCTTCTACAGCATTCTGGCAACTGCCCCTGGACGAAGAGAGCTCAAAATTGTGTACCATAGCCACACCTAAGGGACGGTACCGCTTCACCAGGCTCCCCTATGGTATCAACAGTGCCGCTGAAGTCTGGCAAAAAGCAATGCACGAGGCGTTTGAAGGTATAGAAGGAATTCTTATATACATCGACGATTTACTTGTGTATGGAAAAGATATCGAAGAACATGATGCTCGTTTGGAGAAAGTATTGAAAAGAGCTGAAGAAAAGAACCTGAGATTCTCAAGAGAAAAGTTAAAAATAGCAGTGACTGAAGTAGACTACATTGGTCACACAATAAATGAACATGGAATAGCAGTAGACTATAAGAAAGTCCAGGCTATTTCCTGTTTTGCAACACCTAAAAACTAAACAAGAACTGCAACGTTTTCTCGGTATGATAACTTACCTGACACCGTTTATTCCAAACATGTCAGAAAAGACTAGTCCTCTACGGCGTCTTCTAAGCATGAAGAATGAATGGGTGTGGGAAGCACCAGAACAAAAGGCATTCGAAGATCTAAAAACTTTGGTAACAAAAGCCCCAGTTCTTGCCTACTTCGACCAATCAAAAAAACAGTAGTATCAGCTGATGCAAGCCAGTATGGTGTGGGAGGAGTAATCATGCAAGAAGGAAAACCAGTTGCGTACACCTCTGCAGTACTCACTGACACTCAACAGAGATGGTCCCAAATAGAAAAAGAGTTATTAGCAATTGTCAATGCCTGTGAAAGATTTTACTACTATGTCTATGGGATTGAGTTTGTTGTCGAAAACAGATCACAAGCCTCTACTTGGCATCATGAAGAAACCGATTGAAAGTCTGTCTCCACGTCTGCAAAGATTGGTAATGCGTCTTCTTAGATATAACGTTACTCTGCAGTACGTCCAGGAAAACAGATGTATGTCGCAGATGCGCTGTCACGACAACCTGACGACAAGAACTACGTGAACACCGACTACCTTGAAGGAGAAACGGGCACAGTTCATTCGCTCATCAGTGCAACAGATGACAAAATAGAACTAATGAAGAACGAAACTGAAAAGGATCCCGTTCTCAGTGCTCTGAAGATGTTATGTAAGGAAGGCTGGCCAAAACACAGGTCACAAGTACCTGAAGAAGTACGACCATATTGGCAACATCAAGATGGAATACACGAATCAAATGGTCTGATGTACATCAACAATCGAATCATCATTCCATCAAGTCAACGAAAAGAGACATTGCAGAAAATTCACTCATCACATCAAGGTGTAATATCAAGCAAAAACAAAGTGAAAGATTTTCTATATTGGCCTGGCATGATGCACGACATCGAAACCATTGTTAGTCAATGTCCAGTATGTCAAGGATACTCGCGAGCCAATCAGACACAGCCCTTAACACCGCATCCAATTCCTAAGCTGCCCTGGGAAAAGCTGGGTATTGATTTTCTGCATGTGAACAGTCAAGACTATCTGGTCCTCGTAGATTACCATTCGAAATTCATAGAAGTAAGATTGCTTGGAAGCAAAACTGCTCGAGCGGTAATTTATGCTCTTAAAAACATCTTCCGTACTCACGGTATACCCCGGGAATTATTTTCGGATAATGGACCCCCTTTTGAATCAACAGAATACGACAAGTTTCTGAAAGATTATGATATACAGAAAGTAACGTCAAGCCCTCTGTACCCCAAATCCAACGGGATGGTAGAACGAGCAATTCAAACAGTTGAAGCCTTATTAGTAAAAGCGTACAAATCAAATGAAGATGTACACCTGGCAATATTGGAATACAAACAACACCCCGAAAGCAAATCTTCCAGCACCATCAGAATTACTAATGGGTCGACGTCTCAGAACAACTGTAACAACTACTACAAAAACATTGATGCCAAAATTCAAAACTAACAAAACCCTTCAAATCCTAAAAGAAAACCAGAACAAGCAAAAGAAGAACTCTGATGCAAAATCCAAACAACTTAAACCTTTGAAGAACGGTCAAGATATAATAATTCAAAAAGCAACAAGGAAATGGATACCAGGTCAAGTAATCGAAAGGGATAAAACACCAAATTCGTATCAAGTAAAGACAACAGAAGGAAGCACACTACGTCGGAACCGCATTCATCTCCGTCCAAGAAACACTCCAGAAGTATGCCCACATCCTCCTACTCCTTTACTTTTTCAACCAAATCCTGTAAGAATGGAAACTACAAAAAATTGAACCCTTCAGACTTACCTCACCAAAAAAAAAATCACATACCAATTCCTGTACTGAACCGTTCTGAAGTAACTTTACAGAAGAATCCTCCAGCTAGCAGTCCGCAGGATGCCAGAGCTGACCGAAACACCACAAGAAGTGGACGAGTAGTCAAGGTTCCACTCCGTTTCCAAGAGGAATGACAAGTTACAAGATGAGAAGATCAGTTAAGAGTTAAAAGTCACATCAATAATCATATATATAATTAAGTATTTAGTAACGATTAATAATTTTGTTAGTAGTAGTAGTTATTCTTTATTGTAGCAGTTGGCTATTTTCAACATAATAACAGTAATAATAAACAGATTTGAATCTAGATAATTTCATTACTAGTTAAAATAATATGACAATAATTAACCTTTAAAAAAAAAAAAAAAGGGGGCATGTCACATATGTGCACTCTCTAAAGTGTTGGTCAACCTGCGAAAGTAAGTTAATATGTTCTCAGAGTTGTGGCGCGACAGTTGGCACCACTTGACTAGAGCCTAGGAATATAAAATGTCTAACTTGAATATAAAGTGATAATAAACTTACGATTGAAGCTTATTACGTGAGTACATACTTCTTATTATCCTTATCTATATCCTACATAACAATGTAGATAAAATATGTAACACACATGAACTCCACGATATTTAAGAATCGGTTGTGAGCGAAATACAAATGTGTAGTGAGGCTCATCGTGACGATTGTATATCTCTGCAATTATTGTGTGTCTGCTACTTATTCATAAGCCCCGCCATATTCTGTAGAGTGGGGGAAAGGTGGATTGAGGGTGAGGGGGCGGTGAGATAAGGGAGGTTATGTAAGCAACCAGGTGAAATAAAGACCACATGTAAGGTATTGTGTTGGCCGTATTTATTGTAGTTGTAAACACGACATGGTTTCAGAAGTGAGACTAAGTTAATCATGGAAGAAATTCAAGCAAAACTAGTGCAACTACAAGCTGCACTTACATCCCTGCAGGCAAGTCAGGGCCCACAATTAGGGCCTGGCTTAGGCCAAGAACATGCCTACGTAAGTAGGGGAGACTGGCCTAAAATGACATACTAGGACACTCTGGTAAAAGACAGGAAAAACAAGTATTACCAAGATAAAATAGCAAATGCTCATAATGACGTAAGAAAAACTTGGCGGGTAATTAACGAGGCTGCAAATAGGAATAGATCTAAAATAGAAATTAAGAAAATTCAAACAGACAAAGGTGTTGTTCTAACAAAAAACAATCCTGTAATGGTTGCTAATGAATTTGTCGACTTTTTTAGTGATATAGGGAAAACAATGGCAAACAAAATAATCAGTAGTAAACTTCCACACACTACAAAACATTCAAATAAACTAAAATCGAGGGACAAAGTTAATCCAAAGACTATCTTTTTGACGCCAGTTGATGAAGACGAAATCATAGAGTACATCAATGAGCTGGGCATGCGGACGTCACCTGGGCATGATGGGATACTTACATCAACCTTAAAACTAGTAAAGAACTCTATAACTCAACCCCTCATGCATATCATTAACATAGGTTTCATATCTGGAGAATACCCAGATATTCTAAAAAAAGCTCAAATAACCCCCATACATAAGAAGGATGATAAAACTAAATTAAGTAATTACAGACCAATCTCTCTCACATCAAATATTTCAAAAATTTATGAAAAAGCTATAAAAAAAAGATTCAATGACTTTCTCGAAACTAACGATATTATTTCTGACAACCAATTTGGATTCCGAAATTCGTTAAGCACGCAGGACGCAATTCTGAAATTAACCACAGAAGTACATACCGCATTAGATTCAAACAAAAAACCGCTAGCTGTATTCTTGGATTTAGCTAAAGCATTTGATACGGTTTCGCACGAATTATTACTAAACAAATTAAATAATAAGGTATACGTGGCATCGCAAACAACCTTATAAAGAGCTATATAACTGATCGGGAACAAATGGTGATCATAAATGGTCACCTTAGTAAACCAAGAATAATTGAATACGGAATTCCACAGGGTACAGTGTTGGGACCTTTACTCTTTACCATCTTTATTAATGAATTGTGTAATGGTATAATCGATGGAAAAATAATTACATTTGCTGACGATACAGTGCTATTATTTGTCGGCAAAAACTGGGATGAAGTTTACAAAAAAGCTCAACGAGAACTCTCTAAAATACAGCAGTGGCTAAACGATAACATCCTCACTCTCAATCTGGAAAAAACGGAATTTATCACCTTTTCTGCCACGATTGCCAACCAGCCTACTCAAAACAACATACAACTCCACTTAACTGATTGCGACACCCCTATCCATAGTAATAACACTACCTGCAACTGCCATGTAATTAAGAAAGTGGCTCATATAAAATATTTAGGTGTAATAATCGACCAACATTTAAAATGGAATTGTCATATTAAAATGATCACATCTAGGTTAAGAAATTGTCTGTACATTTTTTATACGTTAAGAAATATTCTGACAAAAACTCTCCTTAGAAATATATACTTTGCCTTGATACAATCTTCACTTATTTATGGAATACTGAGTTGGGGAGGAGCTTATGACACTCACATACATCAGCTAAACGTAATTCAAAAGCTTGTTCTAAAAATAATCCTTAAAAAACCTAAATTCTTCCCGTCGAAATCTACTTTTATTGAAACTAATACCTTAAGTGTTCGCAAACTCTACGTTAAATTATTGTGCACTCATATTCATGAAAACTTAAATCAATACAGAAAAGTAAATCATGCAATAAACACTAAATCCAATAATGTCAGCCTAATAACCCCACTTGCGAAACTCACATTAACTCAAAGACACGCCGTATTTTTAGGGCCCAAACTATTTAATTCCCTCCCATTACCAATAAGAACCACTGTACGAAGCAGTCGATTCAAAATTGATCTAACGAAATGGTTGGCCTGCTGTTCACAACAATATATTGAAGATGTAACCAACAACGTGTTATCTAAATAAGAGTCATATTATAACTCCTGCTTGCCATTCCCGCGGTTCTAATTCATCATTATTTATGACTATACCCAGTATTGTATTAATTCTGTTTGTGTTAGTATTGTTTAAAAAAAAAGTTATCTGTGTGTACATATCCTATTGTTATAGTTATAATTATAATGTATCCTCAAATGTAACAGATTGTTATCGAACGGTTTTTTGTTTTTAATTTTTATGCTTCATAGCAATAATTTCATATCAAAATAAATAGTATAGGTGAAATGAGTTGTTATAAACTAATAATAGTAATTTAGTTTTTACTTTACTTTTTACTTTTTACTTCTTACTTTTATTTTTTACTTTTTACTTTTTACTTTTACTTTTTACTTTTTACATTTTACTCTTTAGGTATTACTTTTTACTAAAACCAACACTAAATTCTCTGTACAATTACCTCTAGGAACTGCTCTCGTTCAAACTATTTTTTGAGGGCAGCACACTAGAATATATCTTTTACCTGTTGCAATTATTATGTAATGTACTACTGACAAAATAAATAAATAAAACAAATAAATAAAATAAATTACCAGTTTCTATTAACTTATCGTGGGGATTTTTTGTTTTTACTAAATCTTTACGTTGGTATTACTGTTCCAAGCAAGATTTTTGTGGCCTGTGTATCAAGTTGACGCTTCTGCAGCTTAATCAAAATAAGGGAAGTTTTCGTTCCAATGTTTGCGTCTTACATTGATCACTATAGCTCCTTTAGAGTATACATAATATGGAAATAGCGTAAACAACTCTTCAAATACGTGCCTATACTGTGAAATGAACATAATAATTCACCACGCCAGGCCCTAGACCTAACCTAAAAATTAATAGTTATGTGGGGATGTGGAGTAGGGCAATATGACATACAACAACTTAGGGCAAAATGACTTATATGTCATATTGCCCCAATGCCATAATCCCCAACAACTTAGGGCAAAATGACTTATGTCATATTGCCCCAATGCCATAATCCCACAAGCAAACAAGAATGGGCTAACAAAGAGACGACGCGAGAAACGGAGAAAGGTATTGGTGCTGATGGTTGTACGGTTCTAACAACAAGTTCGGTTATATGGCAGTTCAAAGATAGAGCAAGGTAACAGGCCTGTTCCTACAACAAAGCCGCGAAATAAGTCGAAAATAAAATGTGTATTGAACCTAAGCTCTATAGACTTTGAGCCAACTGTAGGTATACCTCCCCCCCCCGGGGGCGGAAGGTCTGAGGGTGGTTTAAGGTACTTTTATATATTGACTTTCGATTTCCGCTTGTTAGCCATCACGGTTTTGGTGGGTGTACCCACCAGGGGTGACCAAAGTACCCACTGTAAAAATAAAAAAAATAAAAAATTTTCGGTGGTAATGGGGCCTACACAAACCTCCCCCTACGCAGAGCGGAAGGTCTAAGGGTGGTTTGACGCCCTTAAATATATTTAATTTGAGTTTAGTTTGCAAGATATCATGGTTTGGGTGGGTGTTCCTACTAAGGATGACCAAAGTACCTACCGAAAAAATAAAGAATTTTCAATTTCTATCGAAAATGGACTTTCCTAAACCTGCCACACACCTAGGCCGAAGGTCTAAGGGTGGTTTAAGGTACTTCTATATATCGACTTTTGATTTCTGCTTGTTATTCGTCACGGGTTTGGTGGGTGTTACCCACCAGGGGTGACCAGAATACTTACTTTAAAAATGAAAAATAATACATTTCGGTTGCAAAGGGGTCTTTCCCCTGCCCCTACGCAGGGCGGAAGGTATGAGGGTGGTTTTAGGTACTTTAATATATTAGTGTAAGTTTATGCTTGTAAGATAAAATGGTTTAGATGGGTGTACCCACCAGGGATGACTGAAGTATCCACCGTAAAAATACATATCTGTCGATTTATATCATAAATGAAATTTCCTAAACCTTTCCTACAACTGGACCAGAAGGTCTGAGGGTGGTTTTAGGTACTTTGATGTATTGACTTTTGAATTCCACTTGTTATCCGTCATGGTTTTAGTGGGTGTAACCACCAGGGGCGACCAAAGTACCCACTGTAAAATTGAAAAATATTAAATTTCGATCGTAAACTGGTCTTCGTAAAACTCCCCGTACGCAGGGCGGAAGGTCTAAAGGTAATTTTAGATACTTTTATACATTGAGTTTATATTTAAGCTTGTAAGCTGCCTCAACTTTGGTGGGTATACCCACCAGAAGTAAATTTATTTCACCGCGTAAGCCGTAAACAATAATAAATTACTAATTTTGCTTGTAAATGAACCAAACATTGACATTTTGCGTTGTACCCTATCGACTTGTGGTCTAATTAAATTAATTATTTTACTTTGTAGGGTTGTACAAACGATGACAAACAAATCTATATTTTAAATCTAGCAGCATTAAATTGAATGCCATTTATGACCAAATTGATCCACTTTGGTTGGGGTAACAAGAACAAATGTATAATAATAATCACTATAGCTGCTATGCTTTAGATGTGGCTTGTTTACTTTCAATATGTTGGTGGGTACACCCACGATGGGATTTCAAGTTGATTGTATTTGAATATAAAACATGGAATTTATTTTTATTTTTAAAATAGTTTAAAATGCTGCATATTAGCATTGAGTATAGATTAAAGAACATGAGAAATTATGTAAATCATGTTACTAGACATTAAAATATTGTATAAAGTTTAAATTATACTAGGTGATCAACTAAGATGCAACCCTATCTTTATTAAACTTGTCGTTTACAAGTCTTGTAATGATAAATACTAGTGGTAGGTAGCATTAATGCCACACTTTTAATAACAATTTAATGGTACATGCATAATGGCTTATTGCATGGTATTCTGTGATGTCAACTTGTAACCGAATAACCCTAAATGGGTTTTGTTGAGAAACCCTACTATGTGTCCATAATAGAAGTCAAAGCGGGAAAATATATTTAACGAAATAAAAAACATGTTTTACAAAAATTTATAGATAAATTATATAAATGTGCACAATTTGATAATTTGAATGATGAACGAAGCTAACTATCAATAGAAGCAATCTGTGTCTACTGTCGCTCGCCTAACTATTTCTCCTTAGATATCTGCATAATGTGCGTAAGCACACACGCACAATATTATTGTAAATCAGTTTTTTAACTGAATATGAGACGTTAAATAAATAAATAAAACCCACATCTTATTCCTTTTTTGAGGTGATTATTATCAGTTCTGATGCAGGGTCGCAGTGGGCGTTAATCTAGTACCCGAGTTAAATGATAATTCGATACAACGGACTACTAATGTTTTTATGGCCAATTAACACTAAGCAAGAAAATATGGTAAATAATAATATAATAACATCATTTATTTGGACAGCGCGGTTACTAAAATGTTGTCAGTAAAAGATTTTGTATATAATAACCTGCTTATGAGCATTTTATAATGTTGCTACGAATTACACAACAAAATAATGCCAAGTAGTATATAATATACTGGTCCTTTGAGTTATATGTATTATTATATACATCAATTAATTGAAATTTATTGATGATAAAAAATATGCATCTCACTTATAACATATTCAAAAGTAATAGAAACTATTAACTTTTGTAGATTTTTGTAAATTATAATTTGTATTGCACGGATTTGTACAGGCAAATTGTACCTATATTGCATGGTAGCCAGCTTAATATGTTTATCTTTGCTTCAATACCGATTGCCTCTTTAAGACTAAATGATTCAGTTAATTAATTATAATTTATCCTATTATACAGAACACTTATATAGAATATTTCAACGAAAAAAAAAGTCGTATACATGCAATTTATTCTGTAGTTGCATAAATAATACAAAATTTTCGGAACTTTTAAACAATTTAAATTAAACAAATACATAGTTTTTGATCGAAATACATAAAAACTATGCTAATTATATTTATTCAAACTAAATATAAACAAAACATCAAACGGTGTGACCATAATTTCAGATTACGGCATGCGGCTTCCCACAGCGAGGTTTTTCGAGTGTTTTTTTTGACAAATTTGACCCAAAATGCATTATTAACATATGCATAAAATCACATATTTTTAATCTACTCATCAAGACCTTTCATTTGAATAGTCACATGCCCATAAAGGAACGAAAAATTTTCATGTTGTCCAAAACAGCATAGGGTGCTATCTCCGGATATAGTAATGATATCTCCCTAAAGTTAATTTCTAAAATTCGAAATATTTAATTGAAATGAAATTATGAAGAAAAACTAGACCATTTGCGTATAGTTGGCTCTATATAAATATTTTTAGTTTTGGGACAAAAATGTTTGGTCACCCCTGGTGGGTACACCCACCAAAGTCATGATAGCTAACAAGTGAAAATCAAAATGTTATATAAATAGCTTCTCGAAACCACTTTCAAACCTTCCGCCCCGGGGGGGGGAGGGTTTGGATTAGCTGGCTCATGGACTACTATGTCTATGTCATTTTGCCCAAGCCTTAGGGCAAAATGACTTTTAGTTGGGTTTTACAAATTTGTCATTTAAACAATAATTGTCATTAAGATTTATCATTTGTATTTTAATTTCAATAAAGAAATGGTAAAACTAAATTTAAAAAAATTGTGTTTGTATGTTTTTGTACACCTTATCAATAAAACAGAATTTTATCCTTAGTTATGTCATTTAAGGCCAGTCTCCCCTACTAGGCCAATTCAGATCTATAGCTATACTGGACCTCCTCCAGAAAGGTTCTCCTTTGTAGCAAACGATTGGTCAACGTGGATCACACGATTTGAGCGATATCGCTCAACAACAGGCCTAGACCAACGTGAACAAAAAACGCAGGTAGACAACTTGTTGCTGTGCATGGGCTCTCAGTGGAAAAACTTTTATATACACTGAACAAGACAGAGGAGCAGCTCACCTGCTATACTGAGGTGAGAGAGATTTTTGATTACCACTATAGATTGATTGATTGATTGGATATTGCTTAATGTCTCATATTTATGCAAATTGGCTAATCGAGACGAAGGGAGTGACGCAAGGGGTGACGCGGGGGGACAAGGGGTGGACAGGCCTGTGCTGGTCAGAACCAGCCACAAGCGTATGGGGAGGGCAGGGGTTCCCACACGTCGTAGTCGTCTCCGTCTGTGTCATCATCCGTCCGTGTTGTCATTGTCGTCGCCGTCGGGGAGGTAGTCAAAGGGAAGGGGAAAGTTCCCCGACGACGACCTATACAAAGCGGGTGAATGTCATTATGAACGTGCATTATATTTCATTTCAACATTATATTTCCAAACCAACTTTATAAGCTTTAAATTTGAGCAATTTAGGCATATTAGATTTCCAGCGATAATCTTAAAATATTATTCCTTCAATGAATAAAATAAAAATCCAGTTTTAACTTCACTAGGAAAACGCTTAGGTCACGCCACGTTGATGGATGAGCTTTTTGTAAGTTTTTAGTTTGCGTAGGACCACTTTTCCTTTGCAAGTGCTTTTTAAATGCATTGTAGGTGATTGTTGTCAAGATTCTATTGTTACTTGTTAATTGTTATTATAAACCTCAAAAAAATAATATTAAAACCTTTATTCTATGGATTCTGGCTAACTTTTTCAACTTTTTCTTTCAGACCCCCACCCGTTTGGTCAGAATCGGCCCAAATGTCACGAAAATATCGCACTTTAAATCGAAAAAACTCGTAAAAGTACGATATTCATGAGAAATATTTCTTCAATTGTACCAAAAAACGTGGCAGGTTAAGTTTAGAGATTTCGAAGATCCCCTGGTTTACACTAACAAAAGGATTTAAAAGAACATATTACTATCATAAAAAAAAACATCATTTGTAGAAGGAGAAAAGTAGTATTGACCAAATTATTATAGAACAAGTAAACAATTATATTGTTGTTACATAACCAAAAGGAATCAAATTGATGTCATGATAAGATAAGACACCCCGTGGCATTGGGGGCCGCCCGCTGCAGGATCTCACTCTACTTCAGTCCTTCAGCCAGCGATTTAGCCGCGGTCTTTTAACCAGTTCCCACTCGAACACTGAAGTTAAGCGACATCGGGCGTGGTCAGGGGTCGAGTGGGTCGCCGCTCTGCCCTGAAACACACGTATATCGCTGGCTAGAGCAGACTAGGGTTCGTAAGCTTGTGTGACAGCTTCGTTCTCCTTGGCGCCGTCTGCTCGGCAGTCCGGGTTAGTGGAGGAACCTATACGACTGTAAAAAGTTACACCGTCCTTTCGGATGGGACGTAAAGCCGTTGGTCCCCTTGGTACTTTTCGGTAGGAGTAGGCTATGTGCCAGTACCGGGTTTCCCCTCCTCCCTTCTCTATTAAATTTGCACTAGTGGGCTACATTGCCTGTTGCAAATAAATAATAAATAATGACATTTTTTCATGCCATTTCACTGCCTAACTTTAAAAACTACTCAGAACTGATTTTAAAATGTTTTTCATTGCTGACTTTAGTTTCTCACATCGAATCACAATCGAAAAATTATTTCTCATGTTAATCGCAATTTTACGACTTTTTTTTCTATTTTTAAAGAATTTCTTCGTCTTATAACACCTACATGCTTTATCTGATCGTAATGATTTTTTCACAGAACAAAAATTTTATGAATTAATATATTCGTGTGAATTTTGAGTGCAATCAAAAAAATTTCTTATGATGAACGCAATTTTACGCTTTTTTCGATTAAAAATAAATGTCTTCGACTTATAACACCGACATGCTTTATCCTGTTTAATGATTTTTTCACAGAACCTTAATTTAAGCAATTAATATATTCGTGTGAAATTTGAGCGCAATCAAAAAATTATTTCTCATGAAAATATCAATTTTATGTTTTTTTTCGTTAAAACAAAATTACGCTCATCCAACAACGCGTCTGAAAAACCGTTTGCGAAGCTTCCTAGTATTTAATAACATTCATAAGTTAAAAAATCCATCCCGATCGGGGTTTGAGCCCGAGTCTCCCACATTCCAGGTGGATCAATTCAGATCCATAATGCAACTACAATAATTTCAGAAGTTAAATAGCTAACGTTTCTGTGGTCTAGATGGCTAGGCGCCTACCTGGAATGTGGTAGACTCGGTTTTGAACCCCTAACGGGATGGGTTTTTTTACTTCTGTATTGAATACTTCAATTTCACTGACCCCTCAAAATATTTAGCACCAATGTTTTTTGTTTGTTTTTTGTTTGTTTCTTTGTTTTTCTGTCTGTTTGTTCGCGCTCTACCGGGCAAACGGCATATGCGATCTTGATGAAAATTAAAGGGGACCTTCGAAATGTCTGAACTAAGACCTGCCACGTTTTTTTGGGTACAATCATATAAATATTTCTTATGAATATCGTACTTTTACGATTTTTTTCGATTATTAGCGCGATATTTTCGTGACATTTGGGCCGATTCTGACCAAACGGTTGGGGCTACAACGTTCATATTTTACATGGACATTAAGGTCATGGTGCTGTAGTACCTTTTGAAAGAAAAAATTGAAAAAGTTAGCCAGAATCTATTGAAATAAAGGTTTTAATATAATTTTTTTAGGTGTATAACAATAACAAGGAAAAAGCTTAAGTCCCGCCGCGTTGATGGATGAGCTTTTTTGTAAGTTTTTAGTTTGCGTAGAACCACTTTTCCTTTGCAAGTGCCTTTTCAATGCATTTTAAATGATTGTTGTCAAGTTTCTATTGTTACTTGTTTATTGTTATTATATACCTAAAAAAACTCATATTAAAACCATTATTCTATGGATTTTGGCTACCTTTTTCAAAATTTTCTTTCAAAAAGCAATACATTACCTTTACTTTAATGTTCATGTATTATATGAACGTTGTAGCCCCACCCGTTTGGTCAGAATCGGCCCAAATGTCACGAAAATATCGCACAAAAAATCGGGAAAAAAACGTAAAAGTACGATATTCATGAGAAATATTTCTTCGATTGTACCCAAAAACGTGGCAGATCTAAGTTCAGAGATTTCGAAGGTCCCCTCCAATTTTCATCAGGATCGCATATGCCATTTGCCCGGAATCGTGTGAACAAACAGACAGAAAAAAAAACAAAAAAACATTGGAGCAAATTTTTTTGAGGGGTCAGTGAAATTGAAGTCTTCGCTTCGCTCATCCAATAATTCGTATTTTTACGATTTTTTTACAAAATTTAACGAAATATTTTCGTGATATTTGGCAAACGGCTACTTTGATCTCGATCGAACTTTATGGGAACGTTGATGATAATCGCTGTAATTATATTTGTTATGATTTTAGAGACATTTGAATAAACATTTCTTATAGAAATCGTACTTTTACGATTTTTTTGCAAAGCTTATCCATCAATGCGACTGAAAAAAGCGTAAGAGAAGCGGCCTAGTTATAAATGAACCTTCGCTCATACGTAGTGGGCATACATCAATATTCAAGATTTTTTAAGTTGCTGGCTCGGTAATTGAGCGTTCTTGGTAAGTGAGAAACAAAGGTTCAATCCCAATTTAATATGGTTGTTTTTATTCCTAGATTGCATATATATAAAATAATTTTTGTAGGATGCCCGGGACCTCCCGAAACAGAGACGAGCGCTTAGCGCTTCAGCCAACACTGTCGATATTGCATAGCATTATCTTGTATTTTGTCTAACCAAACAACACATTATGATCACAATTACATAATTATATCAACTGAACAAGAAATCTAAAATGTTATTACGGTAATTGATAAAACATAAAACTATGTATACTAGCTCCAACGAAAGAATACAGATGCTTTGAAGTGGTGGGGATAGAATGAATGCGCGGTAAATAGATGTCGCCTTTGTGTATGAAAGAGAAATATATTTTACCAACGCAAGCAAAAATTGAATGTGCTAGATCACAGAGTTCCTCCGTGTGCTAGATCCACGCTGAGCTAGCGTGAATAGAGTTGACAAAGTTGTTATGTTGGGAAAACAATTTCGAGCTATCTGCATTCTTTCGTTGGGACCACTAAATATACAATAATAATAGAGAGTATTTTAACACTATTCCTTTTAACTAGGCCGCTTCGCCAACGCTTTTTCCGGTCGCGTTGATGGATGAGCTTTTTTAAAAATATTTCTGTCCAATGATTACGTTTTTAAGTGGGATCTGATTACTTATTAATTATTATTTATATTACAATATAAGATTCTATACAGCACAAGTACCATTTTACGAAGACAATCCTAATAAATATATAAATAAAGTAAACATTAAAATTAGTACATTAATATACTACCAAATTAACAAATAATTATATGGTGGTGAACAAGAAACAAATATATCAAAATTATAAGTGCAACAAAACTTAAGAGTTAATAATGTTTAAAAAATAAAAATATTGTTATAGAATACAGGGGTTACTTGATACTTTTTGTTAATTATATACCTGTTAAAGCCATACTCTCACATTGACTTGTTGCTTACTTATGTTAAACCTAAATTTATTTTAGGAATTTAGAAAAAAAAATGAAAGAAATCGGTCAATATTTAAACATGGTACGACCAATATTGTTGAAATTGTATAGTGCGTGACGTCACCACCCGTGACGTGGCTGGATGGCTACAGAGCTTCGCTACCGATCGACTCGAGTGAATGCGGCCGCTCACTGCCCGCCCATTCAATACCATCGGGCACGGGACGGGTCAGTTGAAAAGTGTATGTTCTATGTACACGATGTTAGGATTAGCTCCCTTCACTTTCGAGCCTTCATATACAGAAAGTGAACAGAGGGAAAATCTCAAGAAAAATTAAGAAAAAGAAGCCTGGATAAAACAGTTTAGTGGCAGGAAAGGTGATCTTAAAAGGTGTAGTTGTAATGAATGTACATCAACATCAATGGATACCGACACAGAGTGCTTATATTGTCACGAATCGGAAAAAATCACAAATTTGCGTGCTAATTTAGATAGTATTACTATCCATGATGGGTTCGAGCATATTATTAACACTCATTCTCTCAACACTGCTAGGCAACAGTTTTTGTTACTCTCCACGTGTAAAAACCAACGATATGTAGGATTTAAAGTCGCATACGGGAGTACTGTGGACTACTTTGACTAAAAGTGATTCGACTTTAATGATTTCTTTATCATTGTAAGGATTAGAACAATGTATACATTTGTAACGCGATTTTAACCCACGGATTAATATGAAAACCACATTTCTGTATCATAAACCTGATTTTGATTTTGTTGTTCAATATATCCACATTAAAACACTTACGCGACACACATTAATTATTTATAAAACTAAGAATTATTCGGTATGTTTGCCGTCTCTTTGTATGACTCTTTTACATTGATATGTAACCCCTATAAATAATTATAAGGGAAGTCTATGCTCACTTATCACGAACTTAAAAAACAACCTAGAACCTAAAAGTAGACAAAATCCACACTTCAACTATGTTTGTTAAATGTTAACTGTAGTCTGTAATTATTTATAAAACTAAGAATTATTCGGTATGTTTGCCGTCTCTTTGTATGACACACGTATCACTAACTTTAAAAACTACTAGAACCTAAAAGAATACAAAATCCACATTTCAACTATATAGGTATGTTCGTTAACTGTAGTCACTGAGCCATCCATACTCTTCACATATCTCGACAAACCTTGTAATGCTATTCACTATCACATTAATATAATTAGTACATACAACACTTGTAGAGCTGTCACTGTGCTAGAACAAATCTGCGAACACTTCATCCACACAGAATGTCAACCCCTTACTAAATACAACACGTGTTCTAACCGAGTGTCTACCCTCGCCCGGCCGGCTCGGTCAGCTCAGCAGGTCCCCATCCACCCGCGTCACATGCCCCCAGGCGCGCGTCAAAACAAACCGTTGTATAGGGTATAGGCCTCATCCAAGGTTGCCAAAATGTCCGGCATTCTTATTTTTTGTACACCTTCTTGTATTAAAAAAATACTTCGTCCATTGTGATTTAATGCCTTTAAAGGCTTTTATTAAAACTTTACCTTGTTTAACATTTTCTTTCAAAAGGCACTAGATCACCATAATCTTTATGTCAATGTAAAATACTAGGAAAACGCTTAAGTCCCGCCGCGTTGTTGGATGAGCGTAATTGGTGCATTGAGCTGCCATGTGTTATGTGGATTTTCTGTTGTTCTGTGAAAAAATCATTACTTCGTTGAAGATTTTTTCTAAAATTAATTTAAATTAAATGAAAAATAAACTTAAATTTTATATTTTTTTAATTAATCGTAATTTAAAAAAGAAAAAAATCGTAAAATTACGATTTTCATAAGAAATAATTATTCGATTGCGCTAAAATTTCACACGAATATATTAATTCTTAAAATTAAGGTTCTGTGAAAAAATCATTACAATCGGTTGAAGCATGTAGGTGTTATAAGTCAAAAAATTGTTTTAAAAAAGAAAAAACCCGTAAAATTTCTATTTTCATGAGATATTTTTTTCGATTGCGCTCAAATTTCACACGAATATCTTAATTCATAAAATTATGGTTCTGTGAAAAAATCATGACAATCGGATAAAGCATGTAGGAGTTATAAGTAGAAGAAATGTTTTAAAAATCGAAAAAATCGTAAAATTGCGATTTTAATGAGAAATAATTTTTCGATTGCGCTCAAAAACGTGGCAGTTCTAAGTTCAGAGATTTTGAAGGCCTCCATAAAATTTGATCGCAATTGGAGTACCGGTTTAGCCGGAATCGTGCGGACAAACACACAAAAATACAAAAAGAAAAGAAAAAAACGGATTTTTTTCTCCAGTGTAGTGAAATGGAATCTTCGCTTCGCTCGCTACGCTCATCCAATGAACGTTGAAGCCCTACCCGTTTGGTCAGAATTAGCCCAAATGTCACGAAAATATCTATTAAAAACCGGGAACAAATTGTAAAAGTACGATTTCTATGAGAAATACTTCGTCAAATGTCTCTAAAATCAAAACCAATATAATATCAGGGATTTTAAACGTTTCCATAAAGTTTCATCGAGATCGTAGTAGCCGTTTGGAATATATCACGAAAATATCTCATTTTTTAAAACGTGAAACTGTGATTATCATAATAAATATTTGATCGATTGTACCCAAAAACGTGGCAAGTCTAAGTTTAGAGATTTCAAAGGTCCCCTCAAATTATCATCAAGATCGCATTTGCCGTTTGCCCAGTAGAGCGCAAAAAGACAAAAATACAAACAAATAGCAAAAAAACATCCGTGCTAAATATTTTGGGGGGGTTAGTGAAATTGAAGTCTTTGCTTAGCTCATCCAAAAAGTAGCTCTTGGTTTCCTTTTAGACATTTTTTATCATTTTGGCCTATTGCTCGTAATAACCTGGCGCTCTTATTGGCCTGTCGCTCTTATTTACCTGTCGCTCTTATTGGTCTGTCGCTCTTTTTGGTATTTCGCTCTTATTGACCTGTCGCTCTTATTGGACATTCGCTCTTATTGGCCTAACGATCTTATTGTGTCGCTCTTATTGGCCGGTCACTCTTATTGGCCTGTCGCCCTTATTGGCCATTCGCTCTTTTTGGAGTAGCTCTTGTTGGCCAGTCGCTCTTATTTCCCTGTCGACCTTATTGGTCTGTCGCTCTTATGGTCGGCACCCTTATTGTCGCGCTCTATTGGGCGGCGCGCTTGTTGCCGCGCTCTTTTGACCGTGAGCCCAGAGTATAACGCTATCTTGTACGCCGAGGTGAGGATGAACGTGCGAGACGTTGGCCCATAGCTTCTCAATAACCTCTGTTGTAGGTTTAGGGAGATAGCAACATCCAATGTAGAGACTGTGCTGACGGTTTGTCCTTATTTGCACCCAGACAATTTCAGATTTAGCCGTTTCAAAATCTTCGCGCCGCACGGATGACAGTTCAGTGTTTACGGCTATAAGAACTCCACCCCCCTTTGACTTGTGTTCCAGTGACCGATCGTTTCTATGGGTGACATATTGATTACTGTCTAATACTTCACTGTCAAAAACATTTGGATGTAACCATGTTTCCGTAATACACACCACGTCGCACTCATTAAAACTTTCATTGAATCACCTACAGTCAGGGCTAAGCCTGCTTCGAAGATAAAGGACAAAGCAGTAATATACATACAGATACGGAGATCACTGTCATAAGGAAGTTAGAAGCCAATGAGTCGTCAGATGTGAGAGACACCAATATCATGGTGGCTCTTTTAACAAAGGAGTCGACCGTGCTTGATGAAGTGGATGTTGATGACACTCGTGTTATGGTGACCCTAAAAGTCAATAAGTCACGAGCGCTAAATATGACTGGCGCCTGCACGTCTACCCAACCAACTGTGGAGAGGTCTGATCTGGAAGACCATTGTGTCACGTTGTCCCGACATTCTTACGAGTTGCCGACTATGGATGTGAACCGGGGAACCTTTTCCCCATCAGTCGTCGTCAAAGAACACAGCTAAGGCGAGAGATGCTTAAGCTGAAAGATGACCTCACACTAGACAAGGCTAAAGGCTTGGCTCGTGACCGAGAGATCCTAGATTGGCAGTCCAAATCCATGGCCGCTAGGCCCACTGGAGCTAGTTCAGCGGGGGGTGAGCTGTTAGTGGCGCAGGTCCAAGCTACGAGTATGCCTGTAGGTAGATGTTGGCGCTGCAATAACAAGGGCCACTATGGACGGGATAAAAATTGTCCGGCCAAGTGCCTTAGTTGTGGTAGAATGGGACATTATGCCAGTACGTGTACATCTGATGATAAGTCGGGGGCCACGTCCACAGGTGCTGCGAAGGAAGGAAGTTGAGTAAAGAAGGCTGTACCAAGGAAGGGCTCTGGCGGTAAATATTCTTACAAGAAGGTTCGTCAACTGGGAAAAGATGATGGTAGTGTAGTTTCTGAAGAATCACTAGTCTCAGACGATGAACTTTATATGCTGGCAACTTTAGGTGATGATATGGAGGATAAAGTGTAAGTTCTGGTAGGGGGTGTTATGATAGACCTACTGATTGACTCTGGGGCTGCGGTAAATGTGGTGAATGAGCGGGTTTACAGCAAAATGCGTGCTGAAGGCCTCAGGGGTAAGGTTTCTAAGTGTAATAAGAGACTGTTACCTTATAGGTCAATGCCCTTATTTGCCAAACTGTGCATTTCAACCCAGGTAACGGTAGCAAATACTTCTGTCGACGCTGATTTTCTAGTAGTAGAGGGAGCTGGCCCGCCACTGTTGGGCAAGGTAACTGCTAAGAAATTGGGGGTGTTAATGACTGGGTATCACCTCAGACAGGTGTGTTTAACTCAAAATGCACAAGGTTCTCACCAAGCCGGAGGGCCGCAGTGGTCTAATAGGGTGCCAGGCAGTCCCGAATGTTTAAAGAAGAAAATTAGGCAAGATTTCCCCGGGGTATTTGCAGGGCTGGGTAAGTTGAAAGATTTCCAACTCAGACTTAACATTAAACATGATGTGTGCCCGGTCACTCAGCCTTACCGGAGGGTGCCGGCTCAGCTGAAACCGTTGGTGGAGGATAAGTTGAACGAGTTGATTAAAAAGGATGTAATCGAACTTGTGAAAGGTCCGTCACAGTGGGTGTCCCCCCTGCACATGGCTCCTAAGACCAATGGAGACTTGAGGCTCTTCATCGATGCTAGGGTGTTAAACACAGCTTTAGGGCGGGAAGTTCATCCAATCCATCCAATAACAAGAGTTGACTGCAAGACTTTTTGGTGCGAATTACTTCTCCGTACTGTGCCCAAACAGCCCTGTCAGTGGCCTAAAGTCACGAATCAATTGTTTAAATAGCTTCACTATGTCAATTATGATTCCTAAGCCCATGTTTATTTATTTTATTTTTTTATTTGTTTATGTGTATTAATTAAAATGTGTCATTAATAACTTGATGACACAAATGTCATCAAGTCATCCTACATAATGTACGAGCTCAGTGTTTTGCGGCCGTGTAGGCGGCAATAATCTGCAGGCAATGAAATTTGGCTCAGATATTTAGTGCAGTGTTCAGGGGGGTTTATGGATGTAAAAGTTGGTGCTACAGGGCTTCAGTTCGCCTGCCTGCTAGCGAGCAGCCAGGGCGATTTCACCGGTGGAATGTAGCAAACAAAGACGATCACGTGAACATCCCGTGATCCAGGGGCTTGTTAGCCTGTTTGGCAACCTGGTCAAGCCAAGGATATGCAGCACCAGCAACAGGGTCCGCATGAGACCTTGGACAGTTCGCGCAGATTGTAAGAAAACTAGGCCCGGGAAAGCAAGTTCCCTTCAAAATGAGCCAATCACCGCCATTCACGCCAGAGGAGAGCGTCGGTCGGAGGGCTGCAAACTGGACTCGAGAGACAAGCGCGTCAGTCGCCCTGAAAGTGCTCTCAGAGTAGGTCCACGCCGGGCAGCTACAGTTTTTGTGCGCGCAAAGTACCGAGACCGAGGCAAAGTACCACGAAGTGTAACATGTGCATACAAGTTAAGCACCGACCGCCGGGGGAATACCCCAGGAGTATAGGCCGTTTGATTTTCCTAAATTTTCCTACCGTTTCGGCAGTGAGTGTTAGTGAAAGCCCCAGAGCCATGTGGTGAGGACCCACGCTCAGCCGACGTTGACGACCAAGCACGAACAGGTACACTCTATTGTCTCCATCGTAAGATACGATGGGACACAATACTTATCTAAATCCCTGCCTAATAGCTGAGAGGAGCTGTCCTGAAATCTTCCAACGTAATTCCAGTCGTCCACTTAAATCCTTTGTCACCCAACTTCCTATGGCAAGTCTGCCATCCTCAGGCCTGTGACCCCATTCGTATCACCACTCGCGCGCAAACATAATAACAGCGCCCAGAGTAGGATTGCCCTCCCCTAAAGTCGCAGTGTTCCTGTCGAGAATCAAGTAGATGTCCCGGAATCCAGCCGACGCTATGCCTGGAGAGCGTCCGCGCGCAAAGTCGACCCTCCATTGAGGGAGGCCCTACGCATCGTCGCCATCTTGGTCATCGTTGGACTTGGGTCCAAGGACGCATCGACGTCGACAAACGGAACGTGTTGATTACAAACATCCAATGTTATTTTAATTGTAACCTGTAACTGTATTTCTTTATGTAACATTTTAAATTATTTGAAGTAATTGATGAAACACTTTAGGTGATGAATAGAAACGTTTATTCTTTACAGTTAATAATATAAGACACAATACAAAAGACTAAGCTTTTAGGCTTCTTGGTACGATCAGAGATGAGGGGACGCCTCGAAAACGCGGGAGTTGTAGTAACTGCTTGCACCGTGAAGGACGTCTGCTTCTGGGCGTGGCCTACTACAGAGGTCGAAACGTAATCGATACTATTACTACCAATCTTGCAAACATCGACTTATGCGATCTAGTAAACTAGGCCTAAGTTAAACACAATAGCATGGCTAAAGTCACTTGGGCTAATAAGCCTACTCATTCGAGTGAACAAAGGGCGCACAGTCCAACACCCCTTCTCGCCGTCTTCACTCGCTAAACACTAGCTGGGCTTGTGAAGCAAACCGCTTTAATAGTTCTCTTGACACTGGCTTAGTCATCATGTCCGCAGTCATGTGTTCGGTTGGGCAGTACTGCACATCCACGATGCCACGCTCTCGCAGATCTCGGATGAGATGGTGCTTGACTGCGATGTGCAACGTCCTAGCGCTGCACCGATCTGACTCGATCAAGCGAATACAGCCTTGGTTGTCCTCGAAGATCGTGGTTTCTCCTTGTACTGGTACCCCTACGTCGTCCAGCAGTTGATGTAACCACAACAGCTCTTGACAGGCATTCGCAGCCGCGACATATTCTGCCTCGGTGGACGACAATGCGACGATCGTCTGCTTGCGACTCGACCACGATACTGTGCTCTCACCCAATAGGAAGATGTATCCGCTAGTCGATTTTCGGTCGGTGGTGTCACCGGCCCAGTCAGCGTCCACGTACCCTTGCAGCTTGAGCTCACTCCTTGCAGACAGGCGCAGTTTCGCATCGAGGGTCCCGGCCAGGTAACGCATTACCCGCTTCACCGATTTCCAGTCGCGTTCTGTGGGTGACTCCACATGTCGGCTCAAGAAGCTGACAGCTACCACAATGTCCGGTCTCGACACTGTAGCTATGTACAGGAGTGATCCAATAACTTGTCGATACTTTGTGTTATTCAGCAACTTGACGCTGGGTTCTTCCATGGAAGACAAATAATTTGTTTCCATTGGCGTGGCAGAAGGCTTCGTCTCCAGCATCCCTTGCTCTTCTAGAAGTTGAACTATCTTAGTTTGTTGGTGGATAAGGAACGAACCGTCTGTTTCTCACTCGATCTGGATCCCCAAATAGTGAGCCACTTCACCTAAATCCTTGGTCGTGAAATGCTCGTTTAGCTGCGCACAAATGCCCTGAACGACCTCTTCAGATTCTCCGGCTACCAGTAAGTCGTCTACGTACAACAGCACATAGGTGGTACTACCGGTCGTTTCCTTTTTCATGAAGAGACATGAATCAGCTTTTCCGCGCTCGAAACCAAGACTTGCCAGTGCTTCTGTGGCCTTCTTGTTCCATGCTCGTGCCGATTGTTTGAGCCCGTAGATACTGCGCTTTAGTCGCAATACCATGTGCTCCTTGCCTGGTTCCTCAAAACCCGGTGGTTGTTCCATGTAAAGCTCCTCTTCCAGATCTCCATTTAGGTACGCTGACTTAACGTCAAGGTGCCGTACATGCAACTGGCGAATAGCCGCCACGCTGAGCAGCACGCGCACTGTCTCGTGCTTGACCACTGGCGAAAACGTATCGTCGTAGTCCTCACCATAACGCTGCGAGAATCCTCTCGCCACTAGCCGCGCTTTGTAAGTGTTGACGTCACCATTTGCATCTAGTTTAGTCTTAAATACCCACTTGGATGAGACTGCCCGGCGGCCTGGAGGGAGTTTGGCAATCTCCCACACTCCACGTTCTTTAAGAGCTGACATTTCCTCTTCTGCAGCCAACACCCAGTTCTTCTTTTCGCGTTCTGGTAGCTCCATCACTTGTTTCCACGAGGATGGCTCACGTGGTTGGTCCACTCTTACTTTACACGAAAGTTTTCTTGGTGGGATTCCTTTATTCGGTCTCTGTGATTGACGTGGTGCTGGAGAAACAATCTGCTGATCGTTGACAGTTGTTTCTGCCGCTGTAGGCTCTTGCTGAGTCAACTCGGTGGCCTCCTTCGAATCCTCCTCCGCGTCCTAAAGAATGTTGACGAAGTCCCCGTCCATTTCCCCTTCTGGCAGAAGACTGATTCCACCACTTGCTTCAACGATGTGTGGATTGTTCTGCTCGTCCATCTCGATGATGCGCACGGAACGACTTATCCACACTTTGTTGTAGTCAAGCGGATTAGAGGCGAATTTCACAACAATTAGGGATTTTGTGAAAGAAGCGTAAATTTTTGATCAAACACTTATAATAATATTCTGAACAAATTGCCAAGAGGAGGCCTGAAAAAAGACCACTAGTTTGGGGTTGGGGAGGGGGTCAAACATTGGGGGGGGGGGGAAACAAAAATATCACACGCCACTGAATATACTATGAAACTAAGATTTTGGAATATAGTTGCTTAAAGTTTGCATAACTAGAAAAAAATTCATACTTGACATCAAGTGTAAATATTACCAGATTATGTGACCTTTGACCTTTAATAACTAATTTGTGTTGTATTGAAAGAAATGTATCGTGTGACCACTTTTTTGTCACAAATTATCCCTAGAACAAGAATTAAAAGTAAAAATGGGTTTGTCTTTGCCTTGGGGTAGATTATTTCATGACCTTTGACCTATGAACGAGGAATTATGACCCAGAGTACCTTAATTATTCAGGATTTTGTTATAGAAGCATGAAATTTTGATCAAACACTTATAATAATATTCTGATCAAATTGCCATGAGGAGGCCTACAAAAAGTCCACTGGTTTTCGGGTTTGGGGGGGGGGGTCAAACATTTAGGGGGGGGGGGAACAAAAATACCATATGCCACCAAATATAATACTATGAAGCTTAAATTTTGGATTATGGTTGTTTAAAGTTTGCATAACTGAATAAAATCATACTTGACCACACTTGTTAAGATTACCAGATTATTTGACCTTTGACCTTTAATATCTAATTTGTGTTACATTGAAAGAAATGTATCGGGAGACCACTCGTTTTCACACAAATTTACCGCTATCATATGAATTAAAAGTACAAATGTGTTGTGTCGTTGCCTTGGGGTAAATTATTTCATGACCTTTGACCTATGAACAAGGAATTTTGACCCAGAGTACCTTACGTTTTCAGGATTTTGTGATAGAAGCATTAGTTTGGGCTCAAACACTTATACTAATATTCTGTTTAAATTACAAAGAGGAGGCCTAAAAAAAGTCCACTGGTTTGTGGGTGTGGGGGGGGGGGGGGGACAAAAATATCAAACACCACCGAATAGGAATCTCCAGATATAGAGGCATCACCAGAGGTAGAGAGGTGTAGTGAGGCATCTCCCTAGGTAAAAGTCCCTGGAGAGACATTCCCCTAGGTAAAAAGGCCTTTAGAGACATCTCCAGAGCAAGAGAGGCCTATAGAGGCAGCCCTACAGAGGCATCTCCATAGATAGAACGGTCTAGAGTGGTATCTCAGAGCAGGAGACAAAAGACCTAGAGTGGCCACCCCAGAGATGGAGAGGCTTATAGAGGCAGCCCTAAAGATAAAGAGGTCTAGAGAGTCATCTCCCTAGGTAAAAGGACCTAGAGAGGTATCTCCAGAGGGAGAGAGGCCTATAGACTCATCTCCCAAAGTAGAAAGACCTAGAGTGGCATTCCCAGAAGTAGAGAGGCATACCTAGAGGTAGAGAGGCTTATAGACTTATCTCCAGAAGTAGAAAGACCTAGAGTGGCATCCCGAGAGATAGAGAGGCATACCTAGAGGGAGAGAGGCCTATAGACTTATCTCCTGAAGTAGAAAGACCTATGAGTGGCATCCCAGAGCTTGAGAGGCATAGAGTAGAAAGGTATAGAATATTCAAGAAGTAGAAAGACTAGAGTGCCCCCCAGAGCTTGAGATGCATAGAGGTAGAAAGGTCTAGACAGGAAAAATTAGTTCTTGTAACTGAATAAGATAAATGTTTTTTTTAATGGATAATAAATAAATACCTTACTAAAGCTTATTATGAGGGGTAAATATTATACGTTCTGAAAATGCCCTAACTTTTATTCTAGGGATAATTTGTGATAAAACTACTGGTCACACCATGGAGTTGTACTATTTAATCACATTACATTAATTTTCTTTAAATATAACACCAATCACAGTAACCAAAGTCTAAGGTCACATACCCCAAGAGTATTTTCAAGTAAAGTTACGTATGATTTTTTTCAGTTATGTAAACTTTAAGCAACAATTTTTCAAAATTTGATTTTGTTATATTCGGTGACGTATGATTTTTTACCACACCCAATGTTTGACTCCCCTCCCACCAACCTAGTTGACATTTTGTAGGCCTCCTCTTGGAAATTTATTCAAAATATTATTATTAGTGATTAAGCCCAAATTCATGCTTCAATTCAAAATCCCGAATGGTTATGGTAATTTGGGTCATAATTCCTCGTTCATATGCCAAAGGTCATTAAATTATCTACCCCAAGGCATCGACAAACCCATCTGTACTTTTAATTCTTGTTCAAGGGATAAATTGTGACGAAACGAGTGGTCATACGTTGCATATCTTTCAATGTAACACAAATAAGTTATTTAAGGTCAAAGGTCACATAATCTGGTAATATTTACAAGTGAGGTCAAGTATGCTTTTTTCAGTTATGCAAACTTAAAGCAACTATATTAAAAATCTGAGTTTCATAGTATTATATTCGGTCGCGTATGGTATTTTTGTTTTCTTCCCACCCCCAATGTTTAACCCCCCCCCCCCAACCCCTAAACCAGTAGACTTTTTTAGGCCTCCTCTTGGCTATTTGATCAGAATATTATTATAAGTGATTGATCAAAATTTCATGATTCTATCACAAATCCTGAATAATAAAGGTACTCTGCAGGGTCATAATTCCTCGTTCATAGGTCAAAGGTCATGAAATAATCTACCCCAAGGCAACGACAAACTCATTTTTTCTTTTAATTCTTGTTCTGGGGATAATTTGTGACAAAACGAGTGGTCACACGATACCTTTCTTTCAATACAACACAAATTAGTTATTAAAGGTCAAAGGTCACATAATCTGGTAATATTTACAAGTAAGGTCAAGTATGAATTTTTTTTGGTTATGCAAACCGTAAAATTTGAGTTTGTTATTATTAAATTCTCGGCCGTAGTGATTTTTTTAGTTACCCCCCCCCCCCCCCACCCAAGTTGACCACCCCAACCCCCAAACCAGTTGACTTTTTTTAGGCCTCCTCTTGGCAATTTGATCAGAATGCTATTATAAGTGTTTGAGCCAAAATTCACGCTTCTTTCACAAAACCCCTAATAGTTCACCTAATCCGCTCAGCTATTGGTGTTAACGTCCAACAGGTGGTAACCTTTGGAGGCGGTGTCATAGCCTATGAGCACGCCCAAGAGTGCCTTATCATCCCATTTCTTTCGTTTTTGTTTTTGGACAAGGGAATACACTTTTGACCCAAAAACTCTGATGTGGCTTAAGTCGGGCTTATTGCCATCCCAAAGTTCGCAAGGTGTCTTGTCCACGCTTCGGCTCGGTTAACGATTCTGAAGATATGCCGCGGCACACACTGCTTCTCCCCAAAATCTTTCAGGAAGTCCTGCATCCAACAACATGCATTTTGCCATCTCAACTAGAGAGCGATTCTTACGCTCGGCCACGCCATTTTGTTGAGGCGTGTGTGCAAATCCTGCAGATCCCTCTTGACATATTCTTTCCCGTTGTCTGTGCGGAAAATGGTGGGCCTATGTCCATACTTAGTGTGAACCATAGCGATATATTTCTTTACAACATTTGCCGCTTCATCCTTGGACTTAAGGAGACGGATGAACGTAAAGCGTGAGTAGTCATCGATAAAAGTTACCATATATCTATGACCGCTCGGCGTTGTGATCGGCATCGGTCCACAGACGTCACTATGTATCAGTTCACCGGGCTTGATAGCTCTGGTCTCGCTCGTTGGGAATGGTAGTTGGGTTAACTTCCCTCTCATGCAACAGTCACAGTCCACCTTTGCGTCACATTTGCCAATGTGTATGCCTAGGGCCAGTCCCTCCGTGAACAGCTTCTTAATTGCAGCTTGATCCCGGTGACCTAAGCGTCGGTGCCATCGATGCATGCATACTTGGCTGCGTGCACACAACGCTGCGTCGTTGCCCGTTTTGCACTTGAGCCTGAAAAGTGTCCCGTCAAGTTCAGCGGTTGCAATGACGACCGTCTTGTGAGTTATCTGGCAGGTGGCATCCTCGAACGTCACCGTGTACCCACTACGAGTTGCACATTGAACCGATAACAACCCGCCATCCAGTTCCGGAATGTACAGCACATCCTTGAGGTATACTTGTTCCACCTTACCGTTTGGAGTGTTGCACGACAACCACCCGCTACCGATTCCTTCCGCAGAGATCGTTGAGTTGTCTGCCAAATATACCTGGGTCTTTACATCATGCAACGCAGTAAAGAACCTTTTGTTGCTTGTCATGTGGCTCGTAGCTCCTGAGTCCACATACCAGCGGTCGGCCTGGTCCTTGTGTATACTGCTCCATACCGCAAAGGAGTGCTGGGGTGCTGCACTGCTGCCAACATCCTGGATGCGTACCATGCAGTTAGCTTTCTCCTTTACCTTGCCTAGATGTGTTTTGTACTTGAGGCAGTCTGCCTTCAGATGGCCTTTCTTTTTACAGTAGAAACATTCCCGTTCCTCCTTACCTGACTTGCTCCCTTTTGGCACCTGCTTGCCGTACGTGCCCGCCTCTTGTCTCTTGTGATATGTTGTCTGGAGGGCTACCTCGTTGTCGCGATGGTCCCGCGTCGCCTCGACACGGCGCTGGTACTCGTCGGTCAACTTGCCAGAGACATATTCGACGTTCAAGTCTTTCTCGTCTCTTCCTTCAAGGGCTGTAACTAACGTAGAGTATGACTCCGGTAGACTGCACAACATGACTGCTACTAGATCGTCGTCTTCGACCTTCTTTCCCATGCCCCGCAATTGACCCACAACCTCCAGCATGGAGTTGAGGTGCGCCTGCATGGTACCTTGGGTAAACCTCATCCCATACAATTTTCGCATTAGATATAGTCGGCTGCCAATAGTGGATCTCTCATGCAACCTTTGCAGCATGGCCCACATTTCCTTGGCCGTCTCAAGTTGAGCGAGATAAGAATAGTCAGACTACATCAACAAAATGAAGCAACTGGTCATCTTCGACACTGAGACATATTGCTGCAATGGCCTTGCATTCCAGTTTTCCCCAGTCACTGGGCTCTGGGTCTGGCTTGGGTTGGGTGACTACATCCCACAATTCATCCCTCATGAGTACTACCTTTAATTTTAATTTCCACAGTTGATAATTTGCATTATTCAACTTGGTGATCAACATTTTAGAGTTATCACCTGCAACAGCCATGCTTGATCCTGGCCTATCCTAGGCCTAGGCCTGCTTTCAGGAAATTAAAAGTACTCACCCGTACGTGTCAACCTTAACCTCGTTTTTAGGCGCAGATAAAGTGTTCTAGGCCCATAACCTGATGAAACACTTTAGGTGATGAATAGAAACGTTTATTCTTTACAGTTAATTATATGAGACACAATACAAAAGACTAAGCTTTTAGGCTACTTGGTACGATCAGAGATGAGGGGCAGGGGACGCCTCGAAAACGCGGGAGTTGTAGTAACTGCTTGCACCGTGAAGGACGTCTGCTTCTGGGCGTGGCCTACTACAGAGGTCGAAACGTAATCGATACTATTACTACCAATCTTGCAAACATCGACTTATGCGATCGAGTAAACTAGGCCTAAGTTAAACACAATAGCATGGCTAAAGTCACTTGGGCTAATAAGCCTACTCATTCGAGTGAACAAAGGGCGCACAGTCCAACAGTAATATTGGGGGGAAACTGGATCTAGTAGGTTTTGTGTCACTATCATGTATGTACTGCCATATGCAAAATTCTTTGAATACATGATTGAACGTATCAGCAGAAAATCAAACCTTTTCATGCATTTAACGACCAAGTCAACTCCTCATATCACAACCATAACTTTATTTTGGGGCAACAATAGCTTAAATTTGTGCATGAATAGTAATAAGTTGTTATCACTGCGCCGCTGGGAGTGCCGCTGTTGACCGCCGCTGCACTGCCGAGCCGGGAGGTTGAACGCCTTCCCCTTTCCCTCACCCCTTGGTAAGCACTCAGGCGACCTGTCATGGGGTGCGACGGCTGAGAGTTGTCGCCTGCTAGCCACCACTACTGCTTTCTTCACAGCCTTTTGAGTTTCTACACTACTAGTTATTAACGTAAGTTAATTGGCGCCCAAATAATATAAAAATATAATTTAATTTCTATAAAAAAAATTTGTTTATCGCGAGGGATAGTGAGCTTAGGGTTTAGCTACGGGGCTGTGTCAGCTTCAGTACTCGATATGAATGAGGCCTATTTTCAGGTGGAATTAGATATTGAGTCTAGATTGATCACCACATTCATTACGCACAAGGGTTTGATGCGCTACAAGCGCATGTTTCTGGGTATGAGCACAGCTGTTGAGCAATTTCAGAAGTTAATCGAACAGCTCATTGCTGGTTGTGAAGGGGTAACCAACTACATTGACGACTTCTTGGTGTGGGGTGCAGATATAAAGGAGAACGACGAGCGGTTGTATCGTGTGCTGGCTTTAATCGAAGGAGCGAATCTTACTCTAAATTGGGCCAAGTGCAATGTATGGCAAGTCTCTGTTAACTTCAGGGGCCATCGTTTCGATAGGAAGGGTGTTAGCCCGTTACGGGGAAGAGCTGATGCTGTAAGGAAGCTGAGACGTCCCGAGTCAAGGGCAGAGCTAGAGAGCCTGTTAGGTCTGACTAATTTCAGCAGCAGGTTCATTCCAGACTACTCGGCTCTGACTCATTCGCTGAGAAGAGAAGCAATAACGTCCGGGTCTACGGTAAATTGGGGACCTAAACAGGAGTCGGCTTTCTGTAAGTTGATTGAGCTGATTTCAGAAGCTCCGGTTTTGGCCTATTTTTGCCCGGGTGCGCCAACATCGGTAATTACTGACGCGGGTCCAAATGCCGTAGGGGCATGTTTGCTTCACGACCAGGAGGGAGTAATGCGCATTATCGAGTATGCTTCTCGGGCGCTTACTGTAGTTGAATGTCGGTATAGCCAGATCGAAAAAGAGGCTTTAGGCCTAGTGTTCGGCTGCGAGAGGTTTAAGTTTTACCTTATAGGAGGCCCGAGGTTTACACTTCCGACAGATCATCAGCCCTTGGAATTCATTTTCAGCGTAAGGTCGAAGCCGTGCGCACGCCTGGAGCGTTGGGTAATGCGCTTAGCAGGTGTTCGACTTCAAGGTAAAATACATAGCAGGCAAGGATAACATTGCAGATGCTTTATCAAGAATGGTACAAGCTGACCCACCGAAGGCACGAGAAGAGGATGCATTTGTACGTTGGGTTGCAGAACAGGCGGTCCCGATTGCTGTGACGCTCGAAGAAGTGCAGCAAGCCAGCACGACTCGAGCGACCCGACTCTCGGCAAGCTTCGAGAAGCTCTGCGTACATCGAGCTGGGTGCCCGAGTTAAAGAGGTATGAAATCATAAGCCCTGAACTCTGTGTATATGACAACTTGGTACTACAAGGTCTCAGACTCGTTATGCCAGCTTCGCTTAGACAGAGAGCCTTGGAATTGGCTCATGAAGGTCACAATGGAGTCGTTAAGACTAAGCAGCGGATCCGTTCCAAATGTTGGTGGCCGTCTTTGGACGCGGATGTAGACAAATTCTGCAAGCAATGCTCTGGTTGTCAGTTGGTGAGCTCTTTGGATCCTCCGGAGCTGATGGTATCAACGGCTCTGCCTATGGGACCATGGCAAGATATTGCGATTGATTATCTAGGCCCGTTGCCAACTGGGCAGAATGTTCTGGTAGTGGTGGACTACTACAGTCGGTTTGTGGAGGCAATTATCACAAAGGCCATTACGGCGGATAAAACTATAAAAATCCTGAACTCGTTGTTTGCTCGTTTTGGTATCCCTTGCAGTTTGAGAACTGACCATGCAAAGGCATTTTATGGAAATGTTTTTCAAGAGTATTGTGGGAGGTTAGGTATCAGGCTGGTGTCCACTACACCTAGGTGGCCACAGGCCAATGGGGAGGTCGAAAGACAGAATAGATCCATTGTTAAGCGCCTCAAGATTGGACATGCAGAGGGAGAATCAGTGGAAGAGGTGTTACAGACTTACCTTTTTGCCTATCATACAACCCCCCATTCGGTTACTGGAGTAACGCCAGCCAGTTTGATGTTGGGACGGGCAATGAGGGACGCGGATGCCACTGCAAAGGCCAAAGCTAGGCTGTATGCAGATGGTAAACGGGGTGCGGAGCCAAGCGATCTGCAGGTGGGGAATACAGTGTTGCTGAAACAGGATGAAGCTAATAAGTTTTCTACCCCTTTAGCCAAAGCGTATTTCCGAGCTGTCACCACCGCAGAAACCAGGACCAGTTGCAGAGGACAATGAAGAGTGTTCTACTGGTGTCAGATGCCCTGACCCACTGCTGGAGTCCGGGAAACCAGTTGGACCACGTACTTCAATCGGTTCGTGTCGAGTCTCACAGCCCGACTCTTCAGCGACACCCGAACCAGTGCAGAGGTCACCTCGTGTCCGCAGCAGACCTGACTTTTTGAAAAACTTTGAATGCTAAATAAGTTGAAATATTTTTGAGTTCAACATTAATTCATAATTATTGTGATTATATTTAGTTACTGTTTGATTTACTCATTGGGTTTATGGTTTATGGTACTTATTCTTTTAGGGGGGGTAATATAGTGTTTGGCGCCACTGTTTGAATGGATGTTGCCCATGCGTTGTATATACTGTGTTACTTGAAATAAACTTCCGAGTGCACTGGAAGCGTCTTGATGAAACCAGCATGGTTGTTGAGTAAGTGATTTACCCAAATCCAACACTACCAAAAAGGCCAATGGCATCAGCAACGTCTTGTGCGAAACCTAGCAGCTGGCTTGATGCTTGTTCCTGAAACCATGTTGACACGGGTTCAACCGATTTGTATTCTCCCAGTGGGTATGTAGGTAATCTGCAATTAATTGTTCAAACACCTTGCATACTACTGAATTAAGACCCACCGGCCTATAGTTTTTCACATCAGTTTTGCATCCCCCCTTATCAATAGGTATCACAATAGCTTTTTTCCATTCATCTGGCACACCACCATTATTTATGGACATAGAAAAAAGGAATTTTAGGTAGGGTACATTTACTGTCCCTGCTACCTTAAGAAAAAGCCCTGTGTGTGGGTGTATTCTTTTATACGGTTATTTGTAACAGTTCAGATAGCGACTGACAAGGCAACTTTGCAATATCAATAATCAATATATGGTACAAGTATAATATATAGGCCTATATATTTATTTGCTACTACCACCAAGATCTGCACCGACGGCGGCTCCACGCGGCCTCGCGGCCAACGCTATATATATATATATATGTTAGTACTTTAGATAGAAATTAAAAAAGTGACTACACCGGGGTTTGAACCCGGGACCTTAGCTTACCGGGCTATGCTCTTACCAACTGAGCTATGCGGCCACCAATTTTAAAACTATCTAATTTTTGGTCTGTTTTGTACATTGTTAATAAACTTTTTTAATTTCTATCTAAAGTACTAACATAACAGCGTCATAGTCGCCTACTATAAAGCCAAGGTAAAACATATATATATATATATATATATATATTAAGTTTTTAAGGCTTTCGTGGCCCGAAGTATTAGAATCACAATTGTAAACTTGTCGGGTTATTTCGCCACGTCGATTTGACGTCATCAGGACGACTAGTCGACTAGTCGTCCTGATGACGGGGCCCAGAGCGGTCCAGAAACGTTGACATGGGTAAGTCAAATCGACGTGGCGAAATAACCCGACAAGTTTACAATTGTGATTCTAATATATATATATATATATAATACTTTTGATGGACTGATGGGAAAGTTTTGTTTGAGCAAGTCTTTGCTGTTATGATCCTGGTCATAGCCTACACAAACCAAATTCTTAATTCTTGCATACAGCAATGCAGACAAGGCAAGGCCAACTGGTGATTGATTGCATGGCCACTGTATCTTTTTACAAACATTGATTTTGAAGTGAAATGCACCATGTTACAGTTAGTTCATAATAAAAGTAAAATCCTTGAAAATGTGATATTTGCGACAATGTAGTGTTGTCACGATGAGCCTCACTACATATCTTGATATATTACTTACAACCAATTAATTACACACCTAAAGACACATGTGCCACTGTCATCAACACGATTTGAGAAGCGTCAATGCACTTGGCGTGCAACTTCGATATGACCTCGCCGCCCCGCACCTTTTGACTTCTACCTGCATGCATACGGCAGTGCCGGAGACCCGCGCCTCACAGTCGGTCTGTTGTTCTTGTCCCAGGCGGACGTGTTTTGTCCGCGCTCTTCGTTCTGGTCTCATTGGGCCTCCACAGTACTTGGAGTTAGCTTCTGTAGCTGTTGTATGTGTTGTTTGTTATAGTCTTTGCTGTGTCTTTGTTTTCATTCATCATTCTGTTGAATAATGTTTTTTCACTTCAGGAGATTGTCTGTTCTCTCCAGCATAGAAGGTTGAGTTCTCTTATTCTGCCCTGCTTGTCAGAGAAGCGCTTGTCATCTCAGTGTTGTGCTCCGTCTGTTCCGTACGTACAGCCTAAATAGTTGATGTTCAGAAAGTGCTAGGTTTAGTTCAATGTGAGATAAGTGCCCTGCCACAAAAGTACCCGGTTTCTGTAATGGGTTCTGTTTTATCACATTTGTGGTTGATTGATGCTTTTTTTGATGTGATTTTTTCCACTTTTAGTTCCGCTCTTGTTTGCCTCCACAGCACATTGCTTTGGCTTCTGTTTCTGCTGAATGTGTTCAGATAGATATCTGTTATCTTTAAGGGAATGTCTGTTCTGTCCAGACTGAAAGGTTTTGTTGCTACTCAGTAAAGCATTTGTGATCTCAGTGTTGATCTCAGTCTATTCAGTCCGCACAGGATGTGCAGTTTATGTTTGGTCGGTGTTAAGCTTCAGTTCAGTGCAAGATAAGAGCCTTGACACACAATAATGGTGCTGGTTTCTGTGCTGTTTTTTTTATACATTTAATTTATACAACAAATCCAACACATCTTGGAGTTGTGCTTATGTCACTAATACGGTTTTGAATAGTTTCAATGCACTTCACGTGCAACATCAATATGACCTCGCCGACCCGCACCTTTTTACCGCCATCTACACAAGCTACAGTACACACATCGTCGTGGCAGACTCACCTCGGCTCGCATTCGGTTTGTTGTTCTTCTTTTGTTTTCGTAGTTGTAGGCGGACGTGTTTTGTCCCCGCTGTTTGTTCTGTTCTTATTTGGCCTACAGAGTACGTGTCGTTGTCTTCTGTTTCTGATGAATGTGGTTTATTTAGATGTTTTTTACCTTTTTTTTTCTTTTTTAATTCCCTTTTTGGTTTTTATACTTAGTAAAAAATAAGGCAAAAATTTTACAAAAATTTTAGTTATATAAATGAGGTATACGAACATGATTAAATATGAAATTAATTGAAAGTTGCGGTGTCCAAAACAATTGGCTAAAACACTTCCTGGGTCGCTGTTGGAGTAATGGTTCGGAACAAAATGGCCAGTACACACGGACCCCTGCAGTCGGACGTTTCATCGACGACGACCATGATTTTCTTGTCTTTTATCCCTTCACGCAAATCCCCCCTTTCATTCGACTGCTAGTGTATGAGTCCGACGAAGATATCTCGTCGGCTGATCTCGAGTCCCCCCCGTCCCCCTTACGTCCCTCCCTTCGTCTCGATTGCCAATTTGCTTTAAATTTTATGGACTTAAGCATATCCAATCCGAACCCGAATGTACCTGAAAACACAAAAAACTATACCTGTTAACTTTTAAACAAAAATTTTGGATAGACGGTCCATCAAATTCCAACTCTAAAACCTTCTCGGGGTTTGGGGCCTGTGATTAGGGGAGTTTTTCTCTCGGAAATTATGGCGAGTTTGGGGTCGTCGTGGGGGAATTTTCCCCTTCCCTTTGACTACCTCTCCGACGGCGAGAAAATGAAAACACGCGAATGATGAACAGACGGGGACGCCCACGACGGGGGGGAACCCCTTTGCCTCCCCTACGCTTTGGGGCCCCTTGGTTCTGCCAGCACCCTTCCACCCCCTTGTCCCCCCGCGTCACCCCTTACGCCCCCCTTCGTCTCGATAACCCAAGTTGCATAATAGAACGTTAAGCAATATAAAATAAAAAATCAATTTTTAAAACCCCCTCATTACAAAGAACAAAAAAAGCACTTCCTATTCCTCTCGACCAACCCATACTTTTCATTCTTCATTTCATTCTTTTTCTATGTACAAAAGTAGAATCATATTTATGTGAAAATAAAACAAATACTAGTCTCGGAAGGTATGGATCGTGTCCAGTGGCGTAACTACAATTCCAGGGCCCCCCCGCAAAAGAAAAAAATTGGCCCCCCTACTAATAAAACCACTGATTATTTTATGTTGTCAATTTTGTGCTTACCTTCATTTAAATTTTCTTGCAAGTTTTCAAATTTGCAAACCAGTCAATTCTGCACGACATCCATTGTTTTCGCCCACTCTGCTTCTATACTGAGGAGTCCTAGACCTTGAAGACGTTCTTGGCCCATTGAGCCCATTTTGAAAAAGATCGATCTTTCTCGTCTTTTGGATATTATTATTATTATTATTATTATTATTATTATTATTATTTTATTGGATGTATTTCATACAAACTCGGTTATAACCGGAGCTAACATGTTGTACGGACTTAGTAATACCCCATGTGTACCTATACTACATTTTTTATTTTTGTCTTAATCTAACTAAAATAAGCATTTAAAATTGTAATATTGTTTGTGATGATTTTTTCTTTTGCTGTGTGGGTCGTGGCCGATTTCTCGTCGCCATCCTACTTTTGCTCTTGGCTAGGGGGAAACCACGAAAACCATGTAGGAGGAAGCTGTCTCGAAATCTCGAAGTATCATTCTTATTTAGAAATTTACAAAACTATTTACACGTGTTGAGTATTATCCCTTTTGATCTCGATGATACTTTTGGGTGAAGATTATTTTGTTTAATGTTTTTCGTATTTCTTCGGTATTGCCGTTGGTGATAAAATGAATGGGTTTGTATTTACCTTTTTCTGTTTCCACATTTCTTGATCTCAATTGAAAGTTACTATATTTGTAAATTTTTTTTTCTTCCCGGGGTCCGCGTTAGGGAAATTGGGATAGCAACGCGAAAGGGTATTTTTTTGTTTCTTCTTGTCAATTTTTTTAAATTTTCGGTTTTTTGGAGATCGTTTGGGCTGTTATAACGTGGGTGTAATATAATTTGTAATCTTACTATTATACTTTTTTGGGTTTTTTTGTAGTAAGGTGTGTGTGTTCAATGAGGTTTTTCTTGATGCTATTTTTTGATGAAAAATGTAGCTACTTGGTTATGCTGAAAGGGGAACTTTTGACATAGGACTTGCACCCGGATATGATGTTCGATTGTTTCACCCTTTTTGCACTAATTTTCACTTGTCGTTTACTGTCGCATTTTGTATTATGATTTTTTATAATTTTTCTTTCGAAATCACTCTATCTTGAATAGCCATCAAAAAACCCTTTTGTTTCCCCCAAATTTTCCCCGTTTTTTAACCACCTATTTGTGCTTTAATATCTACGTGCCCTTTTTGTGAGTTCATCAAAATGTCTCTTGGTAGGGTTTTTTTCTGAGAGACAAAATCTTTGAAGCGTCGGTTTTTGAGTTTCCCTTGTGTTTAAATTTTTTCGTTTGCAGTTTTGAGTGGATTTAAATGTTTTGTCGCTGCCCCACAGCCCTATGCAGTGGGGTTTGGTTTTGCTTTTGTAAAAAATATTTTTTAAAAAATGTCTATTTTTTTATAATATAAGTTGTTCAATCAATTGGGCCCCGCCTCCTTTTTTTTTGGAAGTGTCAATTTCTATTGCGTTTTTGGATGAGTATTTTGTGTTTGGAAGTGTTAGTACGGTGTTTCCCAACGCGGGGATGTCTGTCTGCGTCCATTTAATGATTCCGAATGAAAAATGCGTCTGGTATAGCATATTATTTATTGAGTGATCTTGTTTTTACCGTTTAGTTTCGTCTTAGGATAGATTTTGTCGTTTCTTGTATGTACTATCAATTTTGCTTTCATAAATTTATGTTCAATTTTGGCAGCTTGTGAGAATCCTAAATATTTGTATCATCGTTATCGTCCATTATTCCAAACCTATTTCCCTATCTAGCGGAAAAACTTTTGCTTGTGAACCTACCCTTTTCGATATGTAGCGTCTTACTTTGTCTACTCCAAACTCCCTGCAGATATTTTTACTAAATTTAAATTTTTTGACTAGACTGTTTAGTTGCAAAAAATTTTAGCTACAACTTTTAGGGCATCCCTGTAGAAAAGGTGGGAAATTGTGTGCATACCAATTTTTGTCCTTTAATTTTTAAAACCCTATGTGATTTTGTTAAGATATGTGACAGTGGGTTTTATGACAGACAAAACCCTAAGCACTTAATGAGTACCTTGGAAAATGCCACGTTAAATTTATTGGACTGTAGTTATCTGCTGGTTTTTATATTTGTTTTTTGGTGGTTCCATGTCCCATTTGTCTTCAAAAAGTTTACAAAATTTCGGGTTTATTTTTTATGTTTTTTAAAAAACTGAAAAGCCATGTGTTGGGGGTGGGTCAAAGGCTTTTTTAGCAATGTGTTTACGTGAATATTTCCTTTTTTTATTGGTGCCCGATTATTTCAGTGAGTCAAAAATAAGTTTTCTTTAAATACCCTTTAGTTCTTACAGCATCCTTTTTTTTCCCCCGGCCCCGATTGTGTTTTCCAATGAAATTATTACTTTATTTTTTAGCGAATCAATATTTTTATATAGTTGGAAGACTGTAATTGGGGCCCATATTTACTTGGGGTTTTGTGTCTTTTTCCCTTTTGGTTTTAGAAAAGGTTACCCTTCAGAAAGAATTTGGGTTTTCTTTTAAATCCAATTTTAAATCGTTTAGACATTTTCAATTTTATTGTGAGAGTATTGAAATTTTTTATACCCAAAATTTTTTAAAAAATTTTTCATTTCCCCGGGGGCTTTCCAGCTAGGTAACACTGATTTTCGACTTTAATTCACAAAGTTATACCTTTGAATCTCATCTCATTAATACGCTATCCTAGCAATTTCATCTTGAAACCATTGTGCATCCGGTTGTGTGCTACCGGTTCCCCATATTCCTGTCCAAAACTCTTCTATCTCTGTCTTAGTTTGGGGTTCCATTTCCTATTATTTTTTTTTATAGATATTTTTGGTAAAAATGTTTTCCTTTTTTTTAAACATTCGGGTTTTGTTCTTTTCTAATATACATTTTTTATATTTTTTTAAACTCTTAGCTAGAGCACTTTTTTTTTGTTTTAAATTATCAAAATTTGTGAAAGTTCGTTAAGTGTTTCTGCTTTGCGTGAACCTTGAACTTTCAAAATATTTTTTGGCATACTTATACTTTTTAGATCGATTACCCATTTTGGTATTTTTCCAGTCGACCCATATCTCTCCTAAGCTCAACATTCACCCCAAAAGTCGTTTTTCCATTTTGTATTTTTTCTCCCGTTTTGTCTTTGAATTGTTGCAGATTTTACCTTTAAACCCAAAAAACTAACCCCTGCTAACGGCACAATAAATTGCCCCAGAAAAGTCTGCAAATGATAGTTGTTTGGTGTAATCTGATAAAATTGTGTGTTCTTATGTGTACCCCTGTCTTCATTTCCTTTTAATGCTTGGGTTTAGGATGTATGGTTTCGTTTTTTTGTATGTGCGAAACTCTGACAGGGTGGTAAAGCTAAACAGGGGTTCTTTAATTGATCATGTCAGGTGTTTTTCTATTGCGTTTTGCAATCTACCCTTTTTGGGTTTTATCGTCTATTTTTCTGGGGATCTTGATCTTCTTTGGTTTGGTTTTTGGGTTTTTAGTGTTCTGGGCGTTCTGGTAGGCCTGGACGTTCTGGTAGGTCTGGATGTTCTGGTAGGTGGACGTTCTGGTAAAAGGGTGTTTGTGGGCGGACGTTCTGATAGGTCGGGGGTTTGGTTGGTCCCGGAAGTTTGGGTGTCCCCGGGAGATTTGAAATTCTTGCAGGGATGGCAATACCGGGATTTCTGGTATTCTAGTACTCTGTATAAAGTGGTTTCTTCTTCGCTGTCCTATGGATGTATTGCCCTTATCATCTTGAGCGCTTGTAGTTCGTTTTCACTTTGGTTTTATTCTATTTAATAGTTTACTGGTAAAAAAATTTTTTTTTAACTAAATTCTTTTTTAGTCAGCATTTTCTTTCACTTACTTCTAAAAATGGATATTCAGAACAAACTCCCCATGGAGCTCTTGCGATAAACCCATTAAAACAGTCTTAAAAACGTTTCCCTAAATAGTACGCATCACACAAATGTTCAATCTTTTTCCATTTGATGCGCTGTCTCATTTTTCCAGCTTTTGGGGGTCGGAAGATTCCATTCAGAAAATCCACGTCTGTTATTTCCCATTTTTCCCTTTTTTCTAGATAAATTATTTACTATCTGTCAAAATCACCCATTTTTTTGTTTTGTTTATAAAGTCAATGCACGTTAAAAGAATAAAAAACACTTTTTTCAAGATTATCAATTTCAGGGCGGTGATGAGGTCTTCGCTTCTCAAAACCCCTTTCCTTTTCGTTTTTATAAACTTTTCTTATTTTACGAATTTAAAAACTTCAAACTTCTCGATTCTGCAAAATAATTAAAGGGGCTTACGTAAAAAGCTAAATATTTTTATTTTTGATATATTACCTTGCTGAAGTTTAAAAAAAATGCCCCTAAATGAATAATGCCTACCAAACTGTCAAAAATTAAAAATTTTAACGTTTCAATGCAATTTTTTAGCCTAGGGCTATTCAATCATAATAACTACAAAATAATGGGATAAAAAAATAAAAACTAATACTTCCCTTCAAGCATTGTAGTACGTCATAGAGATCAAGATGAGTAAAATTTGAGAGGAAAAGCTTGTATTTCAGCGGCATAGAAATTTAACCAGCAACTTATCTCGAGCGGACTAGTTTTAACCCCAACAAAGTTTTTATTATTATTATTATTATTATTAGTTCACAAGTTATACTTTCGCGACCCGATATAATTTCTCTTCAATTATTATTATTATTATTATTATTATTATTATTATTATTATTATTATTATTAGAGAAATCAAATATTTTACGAGTCATTTCGCTGTGTTCGTTTTTATTAAATTACCTGACGTTTCGATACGACTGTGCGTATCATCATCTGAGGCAACACTGAAAAACTTTACATTTGAGATTGTTTTTTGAAACACAGCGAAATGACTCGTAAAATATTTGATTTCTCTAATATTTCGGGCTGTGAAAGCATCAAGCAAGAAATTATTATTATAGTATTATTATTATTATTATTTTATTATTATTATTATTATTATTACTAGGAAACGCTCAGTTGACGCGTTGATAAGCGAGCACGTGCTATAGCTAGACCCACATTGCACATTTTTAAATTTTAAAATTTACCACGTTCGCGTTTCCAGTATTATTTATATTGCCAAGGTATTTGGGTAAACCGTGTTTAAATCTTTACTTTAAAATCCACCGCCATCTAGAGGACCTTGACTCCTTGGGAAAACTTTTAAACTCTTTGTTGACAATTAATAGACTGCTTCCTCGAAAGTATTTTGATTACTTCTAGTGGCAGTGCATTAGAAACTTCGCGCGTCTTTCGTTGCCATGGCAACGTTACTTTGTTATAATGTAATTTCCATCTACACTACTTATAGGATCAAAATAAAATTAACATATTCGTGACCGACGGACATTCTAAATGATTTGGCTATCTCAGATTTTGTCGCCGTTGAGTTTAAAAAAAAACTTTCGATTACTTTAATGTAACTTTTTAACTTTTTGAACGATTTTGCCAACAAAACAAATGGCATTCAATCAAAAACAAAGCTTGCGGATGGTGAAAATTTCAAACGCGACCCGAGCCTCCGTTCGAACGTAATCGCAAGAAATACAAAAAAAAAAAAAAAAAAAAACAAAACCAGTGACTATTTTTTCCGGCAGAGTCAAATGGAAACGCTCGCTTCGCTCGCTTAATTATTATTATTATTATTATTATTATATAGTATTATTATTATTATTATTATTATTATTATTATTATTATTATTATTTATTCATATTTTTATGGTCCAAGTGGTTTTGCATGATCCATTGTCCACTACAATCTTTTAACATGTGGATCGTAAATGTTAATCGGAAAATTGTTTCTATCTGTAGGATGATCACTAAAAATATTGCCAGAGTAGCTATTTTGTCCTCATTATAGATCTCAACACTTTGTTCACTATCATCATGACTAATCTTTATGTCGCCACTTACCACTTCGTCAGTAAAGGTTCCTATTAAAATTTCTGACTCTTCCGAGTCTTGTTCACACACGGATGTTGAACTTGAAGGTAAATCTCTGATGTTTGAGTTTATGACATTCACAGGCCTACTCGATTCGTATTCTATATTCTTATTAATAAAGAATGAATTGTACACTTTCGCACCAGTGTCCGATAACTTGATGATGAATCATCACAAACAATAATAATCTAAGCTTGTTTGTGCGTCGTATCATTATGTGTTGTGTGCTAGACCCAAAATTCTTGCGACATTTATTTTCAACAGTCGACGTCGACTCTACTTTCGAAGCCAATGTTATTCGTATTTCGTAAGTCCTGTTGTCAATGACGAACTCAAGTTTTTTTCATTTTATTTTTTTCATTTTATTTTATTTTCATTTTTTCCCTCTATTTTTTCAATAATTTTTGGGCCCCCTAGAGCGCTGGGCCCCATCGCGGTCTCGGCGGGCCCTTAGTTACGCCACTGATCGTGTCTTGTGTCACCTGTTCGCCATCACTGGCCTATACAAACCAAAGTCTTTTTGCTTACATACAGCAATGAAGACAAGGTAATGCCAACTGGTGATCGATTGCATCGGACACTGTATTTATCTACGAGTATTGATTTTGAAGTGAAATGCACCATGTTACAGTTGGTTCATAATAAAAGTAAAATCCTTGAAAATTTGATATTTGCGACAATGTAGTGTCGTCTAGGTGAACCACACTACATATCTTGATATATTACTTTCAACCAATTAATTACATACCTAAAGACACATGTGCCACAGTCATAAACACGTTTGAAAAGTGTCAACGCCACTTGGCGTGCAGCTTCGATATGACCTCGCCGCCCCGCACCTTTGACTGCTTCTACCTGCACGCACACAGCAGAGAGCTCGTCTTGCAGTCGGTCTGTTGTTCTGTCCCAGGCTGAGTGTTTTGTCCGCGCTCTTTGCTCTGGTCTTATTGGGCCTCCACAGTACATGGAGTTAGCTTCTGTTGCTGCTGTATGTGTTGTTTGTTCAATTTTTGCTTTGTCCTCGTTCTCATTCATCATTCATTTGAATAATGTTTTTTCACTTCAGGAGGTTGTCTGTTCAGTTCAGACTGGAAGGTTTAGTTCTCTCTTTATTCTTACCTGGAGTGACTGTGCATAGCAAAAAGTAGACTTCACTGATTTTCGTGATTCCAACGTACTTCTAGCTGGGCCTTCAAATTCCAACTCGACACCTTCTCGCGGTTTGGCCCGTGAATAGGGAGTTCACTCCCTGAAACTAATGGCGAGCTCTGGGTCGTCGTCGGGGAACCCCTTCCCTTTGACTACCTCCCCGACGGCGACGACGAAGACAACACGGACGGATGATGACACAGACGGAGACGACCACGACGTGGGGGAACCCTGCCCTCCCCATATGCTTGTGGCTGGTTCTGACCAGCACAGGCCTGTCCACCCCTTGTCCCCCCGCGTCATCCCTTACGTCCCTCCCTTCGTCTCGATTAGCCAAGTTGCATAAATATGAGACGTAAAGCAATATCTAATCTAATCTAATCTAATCTGAGGTTTTCACTGTTTACTAGATGCAGCATCCATTGCTATACCATTGACTGCCGGTAAACAATGTCAACAGCCTGTTCCATGGTGGACTGAAGAATGCTCAGATGCAATTAAAGCCCGAAAAAAAGCCTACAGACAATTCAATACTTACCCTACTTCTGAGAACTTAGTAGCCTCAACGCCTATGCCCAATTATCATCAAACAGTGCAAGAAGAATTCGTGAAGGACTACGTCTCCACTATTACCCACCGTACAAATTCCAGCACAGTGTGGAAGATTGTCTATTTTCGGACGCCCAAATGTCTTTTATTCCGGCCATCCAGAACTTTGGTCAACTTGTTACTTCACCACATGACGTAGTGTGAGTGTGGCCAGTCATTTGCTTCGGTTTTGCAGCCACGCTCGCTATGATGTAGCCTTTTTCCAATGTAAACGAGAAAAAACAACGGCTTACATTGCTTCCAAAGACTGGAGTTACAACGCCCTTACGTTTGGAAATTGTGCACTGCATAACTTTAGGAAAAGGCCGCGGGGCCCTGCAATGTTCATCCACTGCAACTAACCTTGGGTATTATCGTTTTCACTGTTATGC
>JAMZAV010005533.1:0-41705 GCA_024449915.1 Sweltsa coloradensis
AAAATTTTTATTTTTCCCAAACCATTTTAAAAATTTTTTTCAAAAAAAAAATTTTTTTTTTTTAAAAAGGGTTTTTCATTACACTTTTAAAAAAATTTTTTAAAAAAAAAAATTTTTATTTTAAAATTTTTGGTTTTGGGTCATTATACTTTTTAAAAACCACAATATTAAACCCTTTCACAACAATCAAAGAGAATTACGCGTGTTAATAGAACCACGAGCTTTTCTCATTTCATATTTTATACCCAATATTCATACTTTCACAACATCAAAGGAATTACGTTTTATAATTAAACACAGCTTTTCTCATTTATACATTTTAAACCACAATATTCACACTTTCACAACACAAAGAGATTACGCATGTTATTATAGAATCACGAACTGCGATCACGCGCGGGAAAATATGTAAATTCGTATTTTTGAGAAAAACTCGTGGTTCTAATAATAACATGCGTAATTCTCTTTTATTGTTGTAAAAGTGGTGAATATTGTGGTTTAAAAGGGGCGACATCCTTCTACAATCGATGTTAAAAGGTATAAATGAGAAAACCTCGTGTTTCTAAAACAATTACACGTATATTTTCGGTAAATCTACATAAATATGAGATTTGAAAGGTGCTTTTGGGAATACCTCAAAACCCGCGTGCGAACCCATATCGTGCTAGTTTTTTCTTTCTATTTTTAACGCGTTTTATTGTTAAAAACGTAGGAATAAAACATAATATAATACACATATATGTGTTGAACACTATTTTACACAATGATAGTGGTTATTTTTCACAAGAAACCCCATTTACTACCCATGCAGTCATACATTGAAAACACCCTGTTAAATTACCACCGTGGGATGTAGAGATACAGCTACATCCCACAACGGTGGTGTCTGAGGTCTTCAGCAGCAGCCACGATCGTGGGACGAGACACTCCGTAAATTAAAACCTCAATTTCTATCAATTTTGACCAACTTTTTCTTTCAAAAGGCACTATAACATTATTCACTCAACGATATTACCATAATCTTTATGTCAATGTAAAATATGAACGTTGTAGCCCCACCCGTTTGGCCAGAATCGGTACGATTTCTATATGAAATAATTGGATGAGCGTAGCGAGCGAAGCGAAAACTTCAATTTCACTGACCCCTCAAAAAATTTTGTTCCAATGTTTTTTTTTGTTTGTTTTTCTGTCTGTTCGCACGATTCCGGGCAAACGGCATATGCGATCTTGATGAAATTTTGAGGGGACCTTCGAAATCTCTGACCTTAGACGTGCCACGTTTTTGGGTACAATCGAAGAAATATTTCTCATGAGATCGTACTTATACGATTTTTAGTGTGATATTTTCGTGACATTTGGGCCGATTCTGACCAAACGGGTGGGGCTACAACGTTCATATTTCACATGGACATTAAGGTTAAAGTGATGTTTTGCTTTTTGAAAGAAAAAGTTGAAAACATTATCTTGAAACCATATAAATAAAGGTTTTAAATTAAGTCTTTTGAGGTATTTAATAACAATTAAATAGAACTTGACAACAATCACCTACAATGCGTTCAAAAAGCACTTGATTAATAAAGAGATCCCACGCAAAATAAAAACTTAGGCCTACAAAAAAGCTCATCCATCAACGCGACGGAACTTTAGCGTTTACCTAGTTCTTCAAAATGTCTCTGAAATCATAACATAATTTCAGTGATTTTAAACGTTCTCATAAAGTTTTATCAAGATCGGAGTAACCGTTTGCCAAATATCACGAAACTATCTCATTAAAACTCGAAAAAAAAAATCGTAAAAGAACGATAATCTTAACAGTTATTTGATCAATTTTTGGATGAGCGAAGAGAAGACTTCAATTTCACTGACCCCCCCAAAAAAATTTAGCTCGGGCGTTTTTTTTTCCCTGTCTGTTCGCACGATTCCGGGCAAACGGCATATTATGCGATCTTGATGAAAATTGGAGGGGACCTTCGTTTTCTCTGAACTTAGACTTGCCACGTTTTTGGGTACAATCGAAGAAATATGTCTCATGAATATCGTACTTTTACGATTTTTTTCGATTTTTAGTGCGATATTTTCGTGACATTTGGGCCGATTCTGACCAAACGGGTGGGGCTACAACGTTCATATTACATATGGACATTAAGCTTGTATGTATGGTGATGTAGTACCTTTTGAAAGAAAAAGTTGAAAAAGTTACCAGAATCCATAGAAATAAAGGTTTTAATATGAGTATTTTTTTAGGTTTATTGGATGAGCAAAGCGAAGACATCAATTTCACTGACCCCCAAAAAATTTAGCTCGGGTGTTTTTTTTTTTTTTTTTTTTTTTTTTTTTTTTTTTTCTGTCTGTCAGGCGAACGGCATATCCGATCTTGATGAAAATTGGAGGGGACCTTTGAAATCTCTGATCTTAGAGGTGTATTGTTTTTGGGTACAATCGAATAAATATTTCTCATGAATATCGTACTTTTCGGATTTTTTTCGATTTTTATTGCGAAATTTTCGTGCCATTTGGGCCGATTCTGACCAGACGGGTGGGCTACAACGATCATATTATACATGTGATGTAGTACCTTTTGAAAGAAAAAGTTGAAAAAGTTAGCCAGAATCCATAGAAAAAAGATTTTAATATAAGTTTTTACGGTAAATAATACCAATTGACAAGTAACAATAGAAACGTGACAACAATCACCTACAATGCGTTGGCAGCAAAGCAAAGCAAAGCACTTGCAAAAGTAAAGTTTCCCACGCAAACTAAAAACTTAAAAAAAGCTCATCTATAAACGCGACTTAAAAACTTGACAACAATCACCTACAACGCATTCAAAAAGCACTTGCAAAGAAAAAGTGGTCCTACGCAAACTAAAAACTTACAAAAAAGCTCATCCATCAACGCGGCGGGACTTAAGCGTTTTCTTAGAACCCAAAAACGTGGCACGTCTAAGTTCAGTAATTTCAAAGGTCCCCTCAAATTTTCATCAAGATCGGATATGCCGTTTGCCCGGTAGAGAGCGAAAAAACAGAAACAAAAGAAGGAAAACACCAGAGCTATTTTTCTTGATGTAACGTAAGTGAAATTCGCTTTGCTTATACAGTTTTTTTTACTAGGAAAACGCTCAAGTCCTGTCGCGTTGATGGATGAGCTTTTTTGTAAGTTTTTTGTTCTCGTGGGATCTATTTACTTATCAAGTGACTTTTGAACGCATTGTTGGTGATTGTTGTCAAGTTTCTATTGTTACTTGTAAATTGTTATTACGAACCTAAAAAACTCATATTAAAATCTTTATTCTATGGATTCTGACAAACTTTTTAAACTTTTTCTTTCAAAAATCAATACATCACCATAACTTTAATGTCCATGTGAAATATGAACGTTCTCGCCCCACCCGTTTGGTCAGAATCGCCCCAAATGTCACGAAAATATCGCATTAGAATCGAAAAAATCGTTAAAGTACGATATTCATGAGAAACATTTCTTCGATTGTACCCAAAAACGTGGCACGTCTAAGTTAAGAGATTTCGAAGGTCCCCTCCAATTTTCATCAAGATCGCATATGCCGTTTGCCTGGTAGAGAGCGAAAAAACAGACAGAAAAAGAAAAAAAAACAAACACCCGAGCTACATTTTTTGGGGGGGTCGGTGAAATTGAAGTATTTGCTTCGCTCATCCATTAACTAGGCCGCTTCGCGAACGCTTTTTCCAGTAGCGTTGACGGTTGAGCTTTTTTGAAAGTTTTTAGTTCGCGTGTGATCTCTTTTCTTTAAAGGGCTTTTTGAACGCATTGTAGGTGATTGTTGTCAAGTTTCTATTGTTACTTGTTCTTTTTTATTTTATACCTATAAAAAACTTATACTAGGAAAACGCTGTCCCGCCGCGTTGATAAATGAGATTTTTTGTAAGTTTTTAGTTTGCATATAGGACCACTTTTTTTTGCAATTGCTTATTGAATGCATTGTAGGTAATTGGGTAATTGTTGTCAAGTTTCTATTGTTACTTGTTGGATGAGCGAAGCGAAGACTTCAATGTCACTGACCCCCAAAAAATTGAGCTCGTTTTTTTCCCTCCGTTTGTTCGCTCTCTACCGGGCAAACGGCATATGCGATTTTAATGAAAATTTGAGGGGAACTTCGAAATATCTGAACATAGACTTGCCACGTTTTTGGGTACAATCGAATAAATATTTCTCATTAATATCGTATTTTTCGTTTTTTTTTCGATTTTTAGTGCTATATTTTCGTGACATTTGGGCCGATTCTGACCAAACGGGTGGGGCTACAACATTCATATTTCACATGGACATTAAGGTTATGGTTATGTTTTGCTTTTTGAAAGAAAAAGTTGAAAAAGTTAGCCAGAATCTATAGAATTAAGGTTTTAATATAGTCCGACTTCCATGTTACACCATTAGTACCAATTTTGTGCACTTTTATATAGAGGTCCAAATTTTTTTATGCGTGTACTTCAACCCCAAATAGTCATTTTTAGACCGGGACCTTATTCGTCTCGCCACTAATTTAGCTATGGCGGCCATCTTTAAAGATGGCGCCAAAGTGTAATAAGACTACCTCATTTCGAAGTAATCTTGTCATGTGGAACCACTTTTTCCATTAAATCGACCATGGGGAACTCAAATATGGCATCAGAATTAGAATTTTGTGAATTTCGAGGCAGTAAATTGCAAATTTTACAAATTTTAAGCCAATTTTGTTACGAAATTTCACTGGTTTCTACGACAGCCGGGTTGACTGAAAGAACATGCATAGAGACCACATTTTTTTAATGCGTGTACTAGACACCCCACTAGTCAGTTTTAGACCCCATTGTAAATAAGACTACCACATTTTGACTGAATCTTGGCAAGTGACACCATTTTTAGTATTAAATCGACCATCATAAACTCAAATTTGGCAGTAGAATTAGTAAACCTTGGATTTTGAGGCTGTAAATTCAAATTTTACACATTTTAAGGCATTTTTGTTAAAAATATTACTATAGATCCTACAATAGCTGAATTGACTGTAATAACATGTATAGAGATTAAAAAAATGTTATGCGTGTACTAGACACCCCAATAGTCAGTTTGAGACCGGGAGGCAATTCGTCTTGCCATTAATTTAGCTATGGCGGCCATCTTTAAAGATGGCGCTAAAGTGAAATAAGACTAGCACATTTCAAAGGAATCTTGGCATGTGGCACCACTTTTTCCGTTAAATCGACCATAGGGAACTCAAATATGGCATCAGAATTAGAATTTTGTGAATTTCAAGCCCGTAATTGCAAATTTTACACATTTTAAGGCAATTTTGTTTCTAAATTTCACTGATTTCTACGACAGCCGACGAGTTGACTGTAATAACATGTATAGACACCATATTTTTTTATGCGTGTACTAGACACCCCAATAGTCAGTTTTAGGCCGGGAGCCCATTTGATTCTCAATCCATTTACCTATGCGGCCATCTTTAAAGATGGAACAGTGATATTTTGTAACAAAATTGCCTCAAAATGTGTAAAACTTGCAATTTTCGGCCTCGAAATCCACGGAATAAAAACTTTACTGTCATATTTGAGTTTCCAATGGTCGATTTAATGGGAAAAAGTGGTTCCACATGCCAAGATTCCTTCGAAATGATGTAGTCTTATAACACTTTGGCGCCATCATTAAAGATGGCCGCCATAGCTAAATTAATGGCGAAACGAATAGAATCCCGGTCTAAAACTGACAATTAAGGTGTTTATTACACGCATAATTTTGTTTTTGATCTCTAAGCATGCTATTGCAGTCAACTCGGCTGTCGTAGAAACCAGTGAAATTTAGTACCAAAATTGCATCAAAATTTGTAAATTTGCAATTTACTGTCTCGAAATTCACAAAATTCTAATTCTGATGCCATATTTGAGTTTCCCATGGTCGATTAATGGAAAAAGTGGTTTCCAAATGCCAAGATTCCTTCGAAATGAGGTAGTCTTATTACACTTTGGCGCCATCTTTAAAGATGGCCGCCATAGCTAAATTAGTGGCGAGACGAATGGGGTCCCGGTCTAAAAATGACTATTTGGGGTTGAAGTACACGCATAAAAAAATTTGGACCTCTATATAAAAGTGCACAATTGATTCACACCCACGCCAGACTAATATGAGTTTTTTTAGGTTGAAATAACAATTAACAAGTAACAATAGAAACTTGACAACAATCACCCTACGATGTATTCAAAAAGCACTTGCAAAGGAAAAGTGGTCCTACGCAAACTAAAAACTTACAAAAAAGCTTATCCATCAACGCGGCGGGACTTAAGCGTTTTCCTAGTTAATTGTTATTATAAACCTAAAAAAACTCATTTTAAAAACCCTTTATTCTATGGATTCTGGCTACCTTTTTTAACTTTTTCTTTCAGAAAGCAATACATAACCATTATCTTAATGCCCATGTAAAATATGACGTTGAAGCCTCACCCTTTTGGTCAGAATCGGCCCAAATGTCACGAAAATATCGCTCTTAAAATCGAAAAAAAAACGTGAAAGTACGATATTCATGAGAAATATTTCTTCGATTGTACCCAAAAACGAGCACGTCTAAGTACAGAGATTTCGAAGGTCCCTTTAATTTTCTTCAAGATCGCATATGCCGTTATCCCGGTAGAGCGCGAACAAATAGACAGAAAAACAAACAAACAAAAAAAAATGAGGGGCAGTGAAATTGAAGTCTTCGCTTCGCTTCGCTTCGCTTCGCTGATCTAATTAACTAGGAATCTTCGCAAACGCTTTTTCAGGCGCGTTGTTGGATGAGCGTAGTTTTTTAAACAAAAAAAAAGCGTAAAATTTCTATTTTTATGAGAAATTATTTTTCGATTGCGCTCAAATTTCACACCAATAGATTAATTCATAAAATTTAGGTTCTGTAAAAAAATCATTACATTTGGATAAAGCATGAAGATGTTATAAGTCGCAGAAATTTGAAAAATAATAAAAATCGTAAAATTGCGATTTTCATAAGAAATAATTTTTCGATTGCGCTAAAATTTTACACGAAAATATTAATTCGTAAAATTAAGGTACTGTGAAAAAATGATTACAATCGGGTAAAGCATGTAGGTGTTATAAGTCAAAGAAATTTTTTAAAAATTCGAAAAAATCCTAAAATTGCGATTTTCATGAGAAATAATTTTGCGATTGCGCTAAAAACGTCGCAGTTCTAAGTTCAGAGATTTCGAAGACCTTTAGAAAATTTCATCGCAATTTGAGTATCGGTTAAACCAGAATCGTGTTAACAAACAGACAAAAATACAAAAAGAAAAAAAAAGAAAAAAACATTCCGGCTTTTTTTCACCAGTGTGGTGAAATGGAATCTTCGTTTCGCTCGCTACGCTCATCCAAAAACCTTAATTTCTATGGATTATGGCTAACTTTTCCAACTTTTTCTTTCAAAGGTACTACTTACCATAACCTTAATGTCCATGTAAAATATGAACGTTGTAGCCCCACCTGTTTGGTCAGAATCGGCCCAAATGTCTCGAAAATATCGCACTAGAAATCGAAAAAATTCGTAAAAGTACGATATTCATGAGAAATATTTCTTCGATTGTACCCAAAAACGTGGCAGGTCTAAGTTCAGAGATTTCGAAGGTCCCCTCCAATTTTCATCAAGATCGCATATGCCGTTTGCCCGGTAGAGAGCGAACAAACAGACCAAAAAAACAAACAAAAAAATAACACCGGAGCCAAATTTTTCTGGGGGATGGTGAAATTGGGGGGTCGGTGAAATTGAAGTCTTCACTTCGCTCATCCAATAAAGAAGATTGACAATGCTAATGTTAGGGGTATGGTCTTGTGTAAAATGTTGTTGGATGAGCGAAGCGAAGACTTCAATTTCACTGACCCACCAAAAAATTTAGCTCGTTTTTTTTTTTTTTTTTCTGTCTGTTCGCACGATTCCGGCAAACGGCATTATTCTGTTGAGTTAGGTAAAGTAATTCCATTTATAATTGTCTATTTGGACAACACAGGAGAGAATCGAACCTAAGACCTCTGTTTATGCAACACTTGCACTGCCTTGTTGTTCACAGCCATCCTGGTACTATTTGTGCACTTTAACTTCATTGTTTATTGCTCACCGCCATCCTAATATTTTTGCATCAATTTCTTTGGTGTTGAAAAGGACGCTATGTTTCTTTGTTTTCAACAATGTTTATCATCAGACTGAAATTACTTACTGCATCGGCCATTCGTATGGTCTAGTGTTATTCTCTGTTAACTTTCGATAAGTTATTAATAAATACAGTGTTTTTACTTGTGATTTGCCATTCAAAGTGTGTGTTATTGTGTCCGTGGATTGCTGAACCAGGGGCCTTCATTTACAGTCCACTCATTTGTTATCTTTAACATGGTCCTCCATTCACTCCAGAGTTTAACTCTGGAGAGTTTCATTTTCATCTTCATGTATCACCCATTCATCTCTTGCCCCAACATTTTGGTCCCATCCGGGCCATATACAATCAACATGGTTCCACGTGGAAAACTTTAATCGGCTTTCGCAAGTAATCGTTTCGTCGGCGACTTCACAACGCAGTTTAAACGTCTAGGCCTACCGACGTAGCAAGAGACTTTCTCACGGGCCCCAGCAGCAGCTGAAGTACGGCGTCATCAGGACATCTTCAAGACCCATGGCGGACGCGTGTCTTCCAGTGGCAACATAATCACAATTCAGATAAGCTATCTGCTGTACCTTCATAATAGCCTATTACTATACTTTCTTTGATCTTCAATAACTTCCATCATGCAAGCGCAAGAGAGAAGTGATTTAATTAAACGTCGTGGAATAACCAAAGCTCGGCTTACACGCATACACACGTTTATAAACGATGTCAATAACCACTCAAATCTGAGTGCAATCAGAGTTAGGTCAGAAACTCTTATTTTCTATTTGGGATCAGTTCGAGGAAATACAATCACGTCTTGAAATAGAAGACACAAATGACGATTCGAATCATGAAACCTACAGAACAGATTTTGAAACTTTATACTTTGAGGCTTATGCTAAATCTAATGACATACTCACGCCACCCATGGTACCTATTGATACACCATCAAGTCATGGTTCTGGCAACGGGTCGCTTCTTAGCACTCATAACAACAATCTGATCAAACTTCCTGGTATAAATTTACCACAATTCTCAGGTGATTACAGTCTTTGGTCACAATTCAAAGACACCTACGTCGCGCTCATACATGAGAATACTTCTCTTACGGACATTCACAAATTCCATTATCTGTTGTCTTCATTACGTAATGATCCACTACATTTAATCAAGAATTTGTCCTTGTCGTCTGCTAACTATACCATAGCATGGAACTTGATTCTAAAAAGATATGAAAACAAAACATTAATATCTCAGAAACACATCAATGCTCTTCTCGATCTGCCACATGTGCGAGCAAACTTGGCTCACGATCTTTGCCAATTAGTTAACGAAGTAACAAGCAATCTAAATGCTATCAAGGCTCTCAATCTGAGTGTTGAAATTCACGAACTCTTACTTATTCAACTTACCCTTGGCAGATTAGACATACACACCAGGCGGGAATTTGAAACAACACAACATGCAGACTCAGAGTTTCCTTCACTTAAGGAATTATGCGATTTCCTTGACAAGAGGTCACAGACATTCGAGCTTACTCAGTCCAAGTCTGACAATTCTCAAACTAAAATAAACAAGTCTACTAAAGATACTTACCAAGTCTAAGCATACGTATGTTTCCACAAAGACCAATAAGTGTTTGCATTGTAACAATGACCATTATTTGTACAATTGTAAATCATTTCGTAATCTGCCATTGTCTGACAGGTGGCATGTAATCAAATCTAAAAATGCTTGTGCAAATTGTTTTGCTACCAATCATCAAGCCAATGCATGCAAAGCTCGTAGCTACTGCAAGCGTGGTTCTATGCACAGCACGTTACTTCACGATTCTACAGGTCAGATGCAGCGACAACGTCAGCACACTGATAATTCAGTGCAAGAAACTAGCCATCCTAGTACTATTCACTCGGAAAATAATACGAATACAGGTACTTACTGTTCGTACAAGACAAAGCCTATTCAACAAGTATTATTGGCCACAGCTCAGGTATACGTTCAGGATAAGTTTCGTAACTTAATCAAATGTCGAGCATTACTGGATTCAGCAAGCCAAGCATCATTCATCACACTTGACTTAGCTAATAAATTTCAATTAAAAAAGAAGTCAATCATACACCCATACAAGGTGTTAACAACACAACATCGACAACTACGCACAGTGTCAACATATCAGTCAAATCTATGGTTACTGATTATATTACACATTTGAATTGTTTTATTCTGCCAAAAATCACTGGCAGCCTACCGTCGTCTCCGATTGACTATACAGCACTTGGAACATTCCTCGTGATATTCAACTAGCAGATTCCGAATTCGATCAACCAGGTGAAGTCGAACTGCTGATCGGCGCAGAACTTTACTTCGATCTTCTCCGACAGAATTCACTATCTCGTCCAGGGTTTCTCACACTTCAAGATACCAAGCTTGGTTGGATCATCGGTGGAAGGATGCCAGTTTCGACTACTGATCACTCTCTGCTACCCACACACAGTTTATTCATTAGTAATGAAACCATTGATCATCAACTCAAGCGCTTTTGGGAAATAGAAGAAATCCCAAAACTTATCGCCACTAAAGAAGAAAAAGAATGTGAAACACATTTCTTAAACAATACAACCCGTAACTCCGAAGGGAAATTCATTGTTCGTCTCCCGCTTAAGGAAAACAGGAGTGAACTAGGTGATTCCAGATTCCAAGCGCTGCGACGACTGCAGCAGTTAGAACGTCGTCTTAAGGCGAATATCAATGCCAGAGAAGAATACAATTCTTTTCTACGAGAATATCGTGAACTTGGACACATGCAACGAGTTGACAACGCTGTCGACACATCTGATAAGTGCTACTACCTGCCACATCATGCAGTATTCAAGGAATCTACTACTACTCACATACGTGTTGTTTTCGATGGGTCAGCAAAATCCACCCACTGGACAATCAATAAACGATTTATTGCAACTCGGTCCCACAATACAAGACGATATATGCTCAATTATCTTACGGTTCAGAACACATCTAATAGCATTCACTGCCGACATTGCTAAGATGTATAGACAAATACGAATGCATCCTAGCGATTGTAACTTACAACGCATATTATGGAGAGAATCCATGGATGAACCTGTTCAGGAATACCAACTAACTACAGTAACATACGGATACGGCACAAAAACAGCACCATTTCTAGCTACACGATGCCTACATCACTTAGCAGACTGGAAGCTGAAAGATATCTCAGCGCATCTTTTGTTTTAAAAAACGATTTCTACGTAGACGACTGTCTATCAGTTCAGATAATCTGGGGAAAATGCTCTACAACTCCAGCAAGATTTGCGATCTCTGCTTTCCAGTGGAGGGTTCCCACTACGTAAGTGGTGTTCAAACCATTCGGCCTCTTTGGAGGCTGTTCCAGAAGAAGATCGTGAAACTAGTCTTCCACTCCAGTTGGAACAAGATGAGTCTGTGAAAACTCTAGGCTTGCTATGGCACCCTGCTTCTGATCACTTTCAGATAATAATCGATTCTTCGACTCCTCAGCCACAGCAAGCTACTAACTCTACCAAACGTAAAATGCTATCGATCGTATCTACTATTTTCGATCCACTGGGATTAATAAGTCCCATTGTCATTAACTACAAGATATTTCTACAGCACCTTTGGCTAGAAAAGCTAGACTGGGATGATCTTTTACCCAACCCCTAAATAATCATTGGAAGAGTATCTACATTCAACTTCCTACCATAAGCACCATAAAGGTTCACGACTAGTTCTAGTCACAGGAATCATTTCTGACATTCAACTTCACGGATTCTCCGATGCTTCCGAAAGGGCTTTCGGAGCTTGCATATATCTCCGATCCACCTACACAGAAGGTCAAACTGTAAACCATTTACTTTGCTCTAAGTCAAAGGTCGCACCTTTGAAAAGAATTTCGATTCCACGCTTGGAATTATGCGGTGCACTTACTATCGCCAAATTGTTCAAAAAGACAGTGGAATCTCTACGTCTTGACATTGGTTCTAGTTTTCTCTGTGACAGACTCTACAATAGTTCTTGCATGGATCAAGGCTCATCCACACAAATGGAAAAACATTCATTGCAAACAGAGTCACAGAAATACAAGAACTCACTGCAAATGCAAAATGGGAACACGTCGCATCAGCACAAAATCCAGCAGACCTTATATCAGAGGAACTTCTGCAGAAACTTTGCCACTTGTGACTTATGGTGGCACGGTCCCACAATGGTTGTCACTAGATTCATTATTGTGGCCAGTTTCCAAGTGCAGTCAATTTCAATTGAAGACATGCCGGAACAAAAGGCTACTGTTACCACACTCACTGGGCCCCCAAGCAAGAAGATGGCATTAATCAAACTACAACGTGTAACGATTATCTGCAAGTTCTCAAAACTAATCAAACTACAACGTGTAACGGCACACTGTCTTCGTTTTTGCTACAACGCTCGCAAGCCATCTGCGGAGAGAAACTACTCCGTACTATCTGCCGCAGAGCTGCAAAACTCACTTAAAGTATGCATCAAAATAGCGCAAAGTGAAGCTTATGCGTCAGACATCCAAGCTTTGTTAGCATCAAAGGAAGTTAATAACAAAAGCAACATCAAAAATCTCTATCCATTTTTGGATAGTGAAGGCATCTTAAGAGTAGGAGGTAGACTCCGAAAATCATTACTGCCATTTGAGTCAAAACATCAAATCATAATGCCACCACAGCATCATCTCACTAAAATGCTCATTATGAATGAAACACTTACGACTGTTACATGCTTAAGCACAAATGTTGACGTCATCACTTCGACAACATTACTGGATACCATCCCATAAGACGTATCCTGAGATCGACATTGCATCAGTGTTTGCCGTGCTACAAATTGAAGACATCTGTAACGCAGCAACTCATGGGAGAACTTCCAGCTCCTAGAATACAACCAGCTCGCCCCTTTCTAAACACAGGAGTCGATTACGCAGGACCGTTTTTCGTAAAACGAAGATCTACACGTAGCAAAGTTAAATTGAAGGCATACATCACTATTTTTGTGTGTCTAGCTACAAAGGCCGTCCACATTGAATTAGTCAGTGATATGACTACCGAGGCATTCATTGCTGCTTTAAAACGATTCACATCACGGCGAGGTAAATGTTCAAACATTTATAGCCACAACGGATCAAACTTTGTTGGTGCCAATCACCAGCTTGTTGACCTTAACAAGTTGTTAAAATCGAAGTTACATCAAGATACTCTGAAAAACCATAGCTCTGTCGAAAATTGTAACTGGTTTTTCATACCTCCTCGTTCTCCACACTTCGGAGGTTTATGGGAGGCTGCCGTTAAATCCTTGAAATACCATCTCAAGAGGGTAATTGGAAATAACTCTCTCACGTTTGAACAAATGGTAACTTTACTTACACAGATTGAAGCTTGCTTAAACTCACGCCCACTTATTGCCCTTAACAATGATCCTAATGATATATCTTATCTTAGTCCGGTCATTTTCTAATCGGCGAGGCAATCACCGCTATACCAGAACCCAACTTTACTGACAACTCAATTCATACGTTGAATAGATGGAAGCAACTTCAACACTCCATGCAGCTCATCTGGAGGAAATGGTCAAGTGATTATCTACACTCTTTGCAACAAAGACAGAAGTGGTCTAGTTGTAGTCCAAATCTTCTAGAAGGCACAGTGGTCCTGGTGAAGGAAGACAACCTATCTCCTCTCCAGTGGCAGCTTGCTGTAATCACGCTCTACATCATGGTGACGATGGAAAGGTTCGAGTGGTCACAATCAAGACTTCTCGAGGACATTACAACGCCCAATAGTGAAATTGTGCCCACTTCCAACTTAAAATGTTTCAATGTTTCCTTTCTTAAAAAATATTCATCTTTTGGGCTACAGTACGTTTATGCAACACTAGCACTGCCATGCTGTTAAGGCAGCCATCCTGGGTATATTTGTGCACTTTAACTTCATTGTTTATTGCTCACCGCCATCCTAATATTTTTGTATCAATTTCTTTGGTGTTGAAAAGGACGCTAATATGTTTCTTTGTTTTCAACAATGTTTATCATCAGACTGAAATTACTTACTGCATCGGCCATTCGTATGGTCTAGTGTTATTCTCTGTTAACTTTCGATAAGTTATTAATAAATACAGTGTTTTTACTTGTGATTTGCCATTCAAAGTGTGTGTTATTGTGTCCGTGGATCGCTGAACCAGGGCCTTCATTTACAGTCCACTCATTTGTTATCTTTAACATGGTCCTCCATTCACTCCAGAGTTTCATTTTCATCTTCATGTATCACCCATTCATCTCTTGCCCCAACAACCTCAAATGAAAACAAGAAAAATAAACACGTAGCCTCACCACGACTCAAAAGAAAACAGAAGTAGGGACCTGCCTACAGTGAAAATGTACTAATTGAAATCGATACACAACAAATAAAACAGCTTCTTTGAACTAGTTTTTCATCTTGAAACTTATACCGGTTGTCACAATCTATTGACACCTATGAGTCTAGTCAAATAACAAAATATAGACCTCTACCAACTTGAGTACAGTCTGAACACAAACTGAAGACCTACTCATTTCTATCTTTCGGACGCCACTTATCGGGTCATAATACAATTTCATTCGGCTCACATTGATAACATAATATGTTGTTTGTTTTCCTCTTTGGGTAATCTCTACCTCATAATTTAAGTCTGAGAGCCGTTTGAGTACCACATAAGGTCCAAGCCACCTATGTGAAGCTTGTCAGATTTACCCACCTGTCTAATTGGCAAATAAATCTTAACCCTATCACCAGGTTGATACTCCACATGCCTGTGTGTAGCATCGTACCTCGTTTTCTGAGTAGCCTGAGCGGCCTTAATAGTATCTAGCACAGTCCTCCTCGTCTCCTGCACCCTGTCAATAATTGCTTGACTATCCTCCCCCCTTTGCACACCGGCTCCAATACCAACTTTTATTGGGAGTGTTGGCTCACGCCCACAGAGGAGATAAAATGGCTTAATTTTGTTGTGGCCTGGAGAGACACATTATAACTAAATGTGACCAACCTGACGTACGAGTCCCAGTCCGTATGTGTCCGATTGACATACGTACTTAGCTTTGTGGCCAAGATGCCATTAAAATGTTCCACACATCCATTAACCTGGGGCCTAAAACTCGTCGTAAACGTAGTTCTCGTACCCAAACCAGCTAGAAGTTTGGTTACCAAATTAGATCTGAAGGCTTGGCCTCTGTCACTCAGAATTTGGGTGGGGCAACCGTGCCTACAAAATATTTCTTCAATAATAAAGTCAGCCACCTCCTTTGCCGTCCCGGCCGGGATTGCTTTTGCCTCAGCCCACTTAGACACATAATCGATTGCAGTCACAACTTAAGTGTTATTTTTAGGAGTCTTTCTCAAAGGACCAAGTAAATCTATGCCCACTAAGTCCTATACTTTTTCTACCTTGATTGGTTGCATCAATCCTGCAGGCCTAACAGGTGGCTTCTTCCTACTTTGACAAAAAGGGCAAGACCGTACATATAACTCAATTTCTTTTGCCATGAAGTCCCAGTAAAACCTCACTCTGATCTTCCCCAACGTTTTTGCATAACCCAAGTGAGAACCACCAACCAGAGCATCGTGGAGTTCCCATAAAACCTCATACTTCAAGCTTTCTGGGACCACTAGCAATTTATTGCCACTACGAGTAACAAAATTTTTCCTGTAAAGAACACCATCCTCCATGATGTAGCTCCGTGTTTTTCGCCTGAGACCCGCTGTTGCGTTCTCCGGATCACCCATAGCCTTGATAAGGTCACCCACATGTTTATCTTCCCTCTGAAGCCTAGCAAGCTCTTCCACCTCCAGAGCCATAGTTAACAACTCTGTATCCACTGAGTCGTTCTCTGCATCAGGCGGCGACACAGGGACTCTACTCAACCCTTCAGCGTCCATGTGCTTTCGGCCATTTTTTGTGGACCACATCAAAATCATAGTCCAACAGCTTCATCCACCACCTTGCCATGCGGTTATTTTGATCACAGTTCTTCTTGAGAAAACACAGGGCATGATGATCTGTGACTATACACTAAATCGGCGTCCCCACAAGAATGCTCTAAAATAGCCAACCGACCATACTATAGCTAAACACTCCTTGGACGTGGTATCGTACCTTCTCTGCATCATTTAAACGTCGGGAAGCATTACGCTATGGGGTGCATCTCCCCCTCAAAAATTTGAACCAACACAGCCCCTAACCCATAGTCACTCCCATCCGTGTGAAGCTGCGTGGGGGGAAGCTCATCTGAAAAGTTTCCTAAGCATTGGGCTGACAACAACCCCTTCTGCAGCTCCCTAAAAGATCGTTCTTGATCTTCACCCCAGACAAATTTTACACCTTTTTTGTAAGATTGGTTAGAGGGCGAGCCAGGTCTGCAAACCCAAAAATGAACCTACGATAGAATGAGGCTAAGCCCACAAAAAGGAACGTACTTGTTTGAGTTTTCTTAAGTACAGGAAACTCCTTTACTGCTTTCAGATTGTCCTCGTTTGGTCCAATACCATCTGCACTTACGACATACCCCAAAAACTTTGATTCGATATACGCGAACGAACACTTATCGGGATTTAGAGACATATTAGCAACCACAAACCTCTCTAAAACTTGTTCAAGGCGCACTAAATGTGTTTTCAATGTCTTTACTCATCACCAGGACCCTCATCCATGTATACCAAACAAGCTGCCCACTTAAGACCCGCAAGCACCTTATCCATGAACCTCTGGAAAAAACCCTGGGCTTGTGGCAAAACCCAAACGGCAAAACCGTAAATTCCCAAAGGCCGTCCGGAGTACAGAACGCTGTATAGCTTACTACCCTCCTTCAGGAATACTCCCCGAAGCCACTGAAGAGATCAATCGAACTAAAGAATTTTGGCAGCCCTCGAGATAGCTTAAAATATCCTCTATTACGGCAATGGATATGAATCTTTCTTTAGAATTTTGTTCACTGCCCGGAAATCGACACAGACACGATATTTGCCGTTACGTTTCTTGACCATCAAAACTGGAGACGACCAAGCAGACCTAGAAGGGCGAATCACACCAGATTCCAACATTTCATCGACTTGAGATCTGATAATCTCACGCTCTGCGTGACTTACTCTATATGGATTTTTATGTACTGGCTTATCCTCCAACATCTCAATTTTATGTTCGACTACGTTTGTCCGGCCTAGACCAAGCGAATCTATGTTGAAACTTCTCCAACAACATTGCTAACTTGAGCTTATGTTCCCCTGGGAGATTAGGATTAATGTCCCGACGCGAAAAATTCTCAGCTACAGTAGGTGTAGATGACGTGCTTGGTGACTCTTTATCCCCAAGTACAGGCAGAACAGAGTTAATGTTAGGCCTGTGCCCCTTTGTCTGTGGCTGGCAGATGGACACTTTTTCCACCTCTCCCAATACTGTTCCACTCATGACCTGCACTGGTAAGCATGTCATATTAAACACTGGCACCACCAACGACTCACTGTGCTCAAAGCAAATACTAGGGACTAATAACCCTTTGTGCTCCCCAAACATTGGACGAAGCTCAAGCATGTAAACCCCGCATGTTTTTACTCCTCGAATTCTAAACGAGAGAAACCCACTTTTCCCTGGGTTAACATTAGTGTCACACGACGCTACAGCGACAACAGGCTCCTCTATCGACTCACCTAGCTGTGCTAGCATTTGGGTGGCATCCTCCCCCACTGGAATCATAAACTGCATATTCTTGAAGGGTACCGATACAGATCTCTGCGAGCTATGAGAGAGTACCACGTTTCTCTTATCAAAATTAATAACTGCTCCATACCTTAAACAGAAGTCGTTGCCTAATATGCACTGTACTGAGAGATTTCGAACAGCAACGAGTGATACTTGAAAACTTACTCCTTCTATTAGGACCGACGACTCTACTCTCCCGACCACTAAAAGAGGCGAGTTATTTGCAGTCTTGAGTTTCAGACCTTCTATATTTGTTGTTGGCAAATGACTAACAATATCAAAGTCTACACACGAGACTCCTGCACCTGTGTCCAAAAGAGTTTTTAAGCTTCTACCTTCAACCGAAGCTTGCAACTGTAGTGAACCAATAGTGTGAACTGTAACTACATCGACTGGTTCCTCAGGCAACGAATTACTGTTCAATCTGGACCTCTTTTTAGTCTCTGAATGGACCTGTTCCACAAGGGCTTCATCATTGACTTGAACTCCCTGCTCCACTCTTCTAATAGGCACATCCGCTGAGAGAAAATTAGTTACGTTGTTTTCAGCCGGAGACTGTATAATCTGTTGACCATCGCCCTGATCACCATTAGGGGTAGAACAACCCTTGTGGATGGAAGCATACAAAGAAGGGAACCCAAAAAGGAATCTCTCTATGTGCGCCAGTCGCTCCGCCTGTTGGGACACCCCTGTATCCTCAGACACGACCACTTCATTACCAGTCATGCTAGCCGCATGGCTATTCTTTACATCCCTAACCTTTGATTCGACTTTCTTCCTCCCTTGCTTCTGTCCTAGGGGTTTGACACCCGTCACAACAGTATCCCCTAGCTCTACTGCAGTGACTGTTGGTTTTCCGTCCTTGTGGATGCTTCCGTTAATGTCTGCTGATCTTCATGGACAACCAAAGAATTCACACCGTTACGACCGCCAGAACCACCAACACTCTGTGCCCTAAGATTTCTTAAGATTGCTAATGCCTGACATTTTATGAAATGACCTGGCTTATCACAGAATAAGCAAACTACTTGTCCCCTTGGAGTGCGCTGATTAGACCTGAAGTACCTCCTATCCCTTGGGGGACAAGCAGAACTCTCCCCTCCATTTTGTGAGTTTTTCTGAACTCCCTCCTCAGACCCCCAAAAATATTTGGGCCTTTCTCTGGCCTGTGGACCTGCACCACCCGTCAAGGCCTCTACGACTTTAGTCAGTTGTGACACCTGCTCCTTCAGTTCATTTATTTCTGATGCACCGGTGGGTAGCATCTTGTCCAGGGCGTTTACCTCTACCGATCGAGTAAGGAGCCTATCTACCATCATTCTCCCACGTTCAACCATTTTCAAATTTTCTTCAAGTACTCCTACAGAAGGGCTACGCACTACTGAAACCTTGTCAAGAATGCTCGGCAACAAGCCCCTCATTATCCTTTTTACTCTTTCGCTCTCAGGCATGAGTGGATTCACTTTACCAATTAACTTCACCATGGCATAAACATACCCTTCAACAGATTCATTATGCCCTTGAACTCTTTCCGCTAATAGAATCTCCCAGTGATCCTCCCCTGAACTAGTGCTGAGAAGTTCATCCTTGACTTGCTCCCATGACCTGCTAATCACACCGTCCTCTGTCCCAGCGCGCATCTCAGCTCCTTCAAACTAATCTAGTGGTGCCCCCGTTAGATAACATGGCAAGAGCACAAGTGATTTGGACTTAAGTCCATTAGTACCCAGGGAGATATTTAACTGGAAAAGAGCTAACCTCGGTAGCCTGAAAGTAGCTTTTCAACATTGTAATTGGGCCCTAATGGTTGCCAGTGATAACGTGAATTCATGTTGTGATGTATTTTATGACTTGTTTTTGAAAGTCATTCGTGATATTGTCCCTAAGGTAAAGGTTAATCCTAATAAATATTCTGTATGGTATGATGGTGACGTGATTGACATGTTGTTATCTAAAAACCGCGCTCATAGAAAATGGAAGAGGAATAAATTGACGTGTGATTACGTTGAATTTAGTGTAAAAAGAGCTCAATTTAAGAATATGAAGAAAGTGAAATATAATGAGTACCTAAGCAGCTTTGAGCAGCAGTTTAGTTCAAACTCTATCCTAAATGTATTTGGAACTTTATCCGTAACAAAAATAGAAAAAGTCGAGTTCCTCTAATAGTACAGTGCAATTAGCTCATTTTAGGCCTTAACCCACGCATTCAAAAAAACAAGCAGGGACCATTTGGAATTTGTTCAGGTAGGTCTCCTGAACATCCCCAACAGAATCCCAAAAAACCGGTTGCGGGTTATCCGCCATTTTGAAAATCAATTTTCAGATTTTTTAGTTTTGTCGAAGAATGGAAATTAGCGATATTGAGTGAAGTATTGGACCGAAATAGCTCAAAATTGTTTTAAAATGTTTGATAAAATCGGTTGTTTGATAATTACGCGTTTGGCGCGCCCTGTTTTGATCACTGGGGACTTGATTGACTTGATTCAAATTATTACTCTCTTTTTAAAAAGTTATCTAAATTGTTTTTACATATTTATTAAATAAAATAGAAACTAACGATCCGATGAAAATTTGTTTCAAATAAAAGTTGTAGAGCATGAAAAAACACATCCATTTCATATTCTAGACTGTCTTCGTAGATAACAATAGCGAACGCTACATGACAAGCAATACAATTGTGTGGTGATCAGTGTCAGATGATTGCTCGATGCTCTATCACTAGCGCAGTCCCTGGCCATAAGTCTCGTATGAATTTCGACCTCTATAGATTTCTCTTCTGATCCTGTTAGGGTATACCTTAAGGATAAAAAAATCTTGGGTAAACCTCTGGCATCCCGGGCCTAAGTTTTTTACGGCGCCATCTTCTTTTGGCATGCGAGAAGTACACCGCACTTGGTTTTCATACATTTTACATACTTTTGACAACATGTGTAATAAATCTGACTTTATATTTGGATTCTCCAACAAATTTCTAATTAAATGATTTGAATTTGCCAATTTGGTCATCCTGGAACATTGTGGATTATTTATTAAGGGAAATACATATTATTATTAGTCCTGCAAAAAGGTGATCTATTTTCGTCAAATTGTGCGTTTCATGATAGACATATAAAATTTGGCACCCAGTATACGAAAATGTAATGGATAATTAATTGACTATATAGGGCAATCTCATTTTTGCCCCACGACACCAATGACGGTCATTTTACAAGGTGGCCACAAAACATATTTTTGAAAACTTATGACAGAATGTTGAAATTTGGTCATTGAAAATTGACTGTTAAAGAGGGCCATGTCAAACTAACTAAGACAATGGCACCAATGGCGGCCATTTTAGAAGATGGCCGACACACATTATTATGATTATGAACCACGTAAATTTTATGATAGAATCTTGTTATTTGGTACACTCATAGGGCACTTCATTGAAAAATGTCATATTAATGTGTTATGTCAATACTTTACAATGTGATATGGATCCGCTATCACGTATCTTGATAAGTTGCTATGGCATTAAAAACTACCAATAATACTGCTTATAATAATTCACTTGTTTTCCTTATACACTGTAGGCAATTATTGACAAGTTTCTATAATAACACTTATGTTGTTTGAATGTTTATGCATTTTAAATGCGCCCAGCATCAAACTATGTTTGATAAATCTGCGAGAAATCGATTTAAACCCAAAATTACTGTTTTACGATGTTCATGAAAGCTTCCATAAGTATTTTAAAAAATAAGGTCTGCGAAATTAGATTTTGCATTTACCCGGAATTATGGTTTTTCCATTGTTGGTATTTTCTGAAAAATGCCATATTTGACTGTCCATTGTTTAGCACTAAATTGCATTTGAGAAAAAATTCTTTCTACGGCACATTGAAATGACTTAAATAACGATCCGATTACAACCAAAGTTTTAATCTAATATGGCTGATAATTCCTAATATCCACAATATGAATACTCTTTTCGTGCTGTTTTTACACTCTTTTGTTACATCATTCACTTAGATGTTGTGGATATTAGGAATTATCAGCCATATTGGATAACAACTTTGGTTGTAATCGGATCGTTATTTAAGTCAATTCAATGTGTGTAGAAAGAATTTTTCCTCAAATGCAATTTAGTGCTTAACAATGGACAGTCAAATATAGCATTTTTGAGAAAATTTCAAAATACCAACAATGGAAAAACCCTTATTCCGGGTAAATGCAAAATTTAATTTCGCAGACCTGATTTTTTAAAATACTTATGGAAGCTTTCATGAACATCGTAAAACAGTAATTTTGTGTTTAAATCGATTTCTCGCGGGCTGGGCGCATTTAAAATGCATAAACATTCAAACAATATAGTGTAATTATAGAAACTTGTCAATAATTGCCTGCAGTGTAAAAGGAAAACAAGTGAATTATTATAAGCAGTATTATTGGTAGTTTTTAATGCCATAGCAACTTATCAAGATTCGCGATAGCGGATCCATACCACATTGTTTCTAAAAAGTATTGATATAACACATAAATATGACATTTTTCAATTAAGTGCCCTATGTGTGTACCAAATAACAAGATTCTATCATAAAATTTACGTGGTTCATATTAATGTGTGTCGGCCATCTTCTAAAATGGCCACCATTGATGCCATTGTCTTAGTTTGACATGGCCCTGTTTAACAGTCATTTTTCAATGACATGTTATAAGTGTGTACCAAATTTCAACATTCTGTCATAAATTTTTCAAAAAAAGTTTTGTGACCACCTTGTAAATGGCCGTCATTGGTTGTCGTGGTCGTGGGGCAATAATGAGATTGCCCTATATAGTCAATTATCCAATTACATTTTCGTATACTGGGTGCCAAATTTTATATGTCTATCATGAAACGCACAATTTGACGAAAATAGATCACCCTTTTGCAGGACTAATAATAATATGTATTTCCCTATAAATAATCCCACAATGTTCCCAGGATGACCAAATTGGCAAATTCAAATCATTTAATTAGAAATTTGTTGGAGAATCCAAATATAAAGTCAGATTTATTACACATGTTGTCAAAAGTATGTAAAATGTATGAAAATCAAGTGCATGTACTTCTCGTATGCCCAAAAGAAGATGGCGCCGTAAAAAAACTTAGGCCCGGGATGCCAGAGGTTTACCCAAGATTTTTTTATCCTTAAGGTATACCCTAACAGGATCAGAAGAGAAAATCTATAGAGGTCGAAATTCATACGAGACTTATGGCCAGGGACTGCGCTAGTCATAGAGCATCGAGCAAACATCTGACACTGCTCACCGCACAATTTTATTGCTTGTCATGTAGCGTTCGGCCATTGTTATCTACGAAGACAGTCCAGAATATGAAATGGGTGTGTTTTTTCATGCTCTACAACTTTTATTTGAAACAAATTTTCATCGGATCGTTAGTTTCTACTTTATATTGATAAATATGCGAAAACTATTCCAATAATTGAAAGAAAAGAGTAAAAGTTTCCATCATGGGCCGTAGGTCGCCAGATAATCAAAAGCAGGGCGCACCAAATGCTCTAATCGTCTCTTGAAAACATATTAAAACAAATTTGAGCTATTTCGGTCCAATACTTCGCTCAATATAGCTAATTTTCCATTCTTCGACAAAATTTAAAAAATTGAATATTGATTTTTAAAATGGCGGATAACCCGCAACCGGATTTTTTGGGATTCTGTTGGGGATGTTCAGAGACCCACCTTAATAAATCCCAAGCGGTCCCTGCTTGTTTTTTTGAATGCGTGGGTCATATCACAACGGCCACCTGTACTATAAATGTTCATTACAATGGAGCCACCTCGAGGAATGCTACTGAGGCTTGTGATATTTTTTCACAACATTTCAAGTCCGTCTTCCAACCTAGAAGTGAATTACCAAATCCTCCGCCGCTACTACTAGATGGTTCAACTAACTGTTTAGGTAGTGCGACAATTACGAGGATGCAAGTTAAATCAATTATTTGGAACTTAAAGAATGGAAAATCCCCAGGGAGTGATAATTTTCCCGTTCCCTTAACTATTCTGTATAATTGTATGTTGTTGGAAGGAACATACCCGGAGAGGTGGAAATGGGCCAATGTCACACCGGTTTTCAAAAGTGGTGATAGGAATGGGGCCTCTAATTATAGGCCGATTTCACTCCTTCCAATTTTTTCCAAAATATTTGAGAAGTTCTTGCATGGTATTATTTTTTCTCATGTTCCTTTTATTCCGGATTGTCAGCATGGATTTATGCCAAGTCGATCAACAGTTACCAATCTTGTTGGTTATTGTAACACAATATACTGAAAATTTAGATCAGGGTGTACAGTGGATGCTCTGTTATGCCGACTTTTCAAAAAGCTTTCGATTCTGTGAGTCATTCCACTTCTTATCTACAAGCTTGGACATCTCGGCATATCTGGCTCAATGATTAAATTATTGTCTAATTACCTAACGGGATGTAAGCAGACATGTTGTCATCAATGGAGCGAGTTCTCGGGCTGAAGAGGTTACGTCAGGGGTTCCTCAAGGCTCCATTTTGGGGCCTTTGTTGTTCAACATTTTTGTTTATGATATCCCATGTAGAGTTTTTTCTCCATGTCTTATGTATGCTGATGACATCAAACTGTATGCTGCAGTAAGATCTTTGCAAGACTGTTTACAGCTTCAAGAAGCTTTTGTAAGGTTATGTGACTGGTGCTCTTCTTGGAAGTTGAATTTAAATTTTAAAAAATGTTTTGTTATTACTTTTACGACTAAGAAAAATCGAATTCATTTCAATTATTCTGTCAATAACGATACACTTAATAGGGTGTTTAGTGTAAATGATCTAGGTGTTTTGTTAACGTCTGATTTTTCGTTTAATGAACATATTCATACTATTCTGTTAAAAGCTTTCAAGTTACTGGGCTACGTTAAACGAAATTTTCAGTTTGCCTTCTCTAAAAATACAATTAGACGTATATACTTAGGATTAGTGCGGCCGCAGTTGGAGTATGCAAGTATTATCTGGTCACCACATCACAAGACAAAAATTGACAGTTTAGAGCGACTCCAGCAGCGGTTTGTTAAATGGTTGTCACATCATAGCGATCCTACATTTGTGTACCACAGAAGGAATTATGAACAATTATGTGTGGACTTGCGCTTGCAGTCGCTCTGTGGTAGGAGGCAGACTGCTGACCTTGTGTTTTTAAAAAAGATTTTAACCAATGGGGTCGATTGCCCAGATGTTTTACAGTTAATTAATTTTAATGTGCCTGTTCGTAGGGCAAGACGTACTTATTTATTTTATCCTTCTAAGGCTAGGATTGATTTGTATAAATACTCTTATTTGCCTAGAGTGCTGACCAATTTTAATAACCTTTCAGGCAGTAGAAATGACTTTGATTTAGATCTTTTTAATGACTCAACTTTTACTTTTAAGAAAAAGTGTTGTTTGTTGTAGGGCAAATGTGTCTTATATTATATTAACTGTAGGTCCTATGTGTATTTTCTATTTCAGGTTTGTTATGTTGTTGACGTTGTCTTTTCATTTGGTTTTTACTCGAGTGCTTTTGCCCGGTTTTGTCACGTGATCTGGTTTGGCCAATCACGTTCGTTTTCCGTTTATCTTCCGTTTGTACTCGCATATCATTCTTCTCTAGGTTAGTACACGACAAGCTGTCGTCTCTGAAAGGTCGCTCGCTCTCTGTTATCACTCTCGCCCGTATATGGGCATAACCAGTTCAGTTCTCTCGTACTCCCAGCACTACTTTCTGAGTGCAGTCTTTGCCACTGCTGCAATATTAAGTTCTCTGAACAATTCTTCCGTTTCTTTTCTCTACTCTTACAACTGGCCAGCTCTATTTACCCTTTCCTATCCCCCTCGACGTCTGACACACTGACGTCGCGACGCACGCGACGCAAGAAAGTTCAACAACATCCGAACCTCACGACGTCGGGGGCAACCAGTCCATGCAGGAAGTATTCTGCACAATCACGTCATGTAAGTTCTCTTCTGCATTTTATTTCCTGTGTTCTTCCTTGCTCTCTTATCTCTATTAAAAACTATTTACAATCCACTTAAAATCTCGGCATAGGCATCTCGGCCTAAACAAAGACGTTATCCATACACTTGTTGATGTCATTGATATAAATTATAAATAACAGAGGCCCTAGAATAGACCCTTGGGGCACCCCATGTTGATTTTCAAGTTTTTGTGATATCCTGTCATTGTATTTTGTATGTTGAAATCTATTTGCCAAGTAACTTTTAAACCACTGTAATACATTACCTCCTATTCCATACATTGCAAGTTTTTGTAACATAATTTGTCTGTCTATTGTTTCAAATGCACGCTTAAAGTCTAAGAATATGGATACTATTATTTTGTTTGAATCTAGCTCTTCATTCCATGTTGACAGAAGCATTTGTAATGCAGTTTCACACGAGTGTTTTACACGAAATCCTGATTGATTTTCACATAGTATATTATTATCGTCAATAAAATCTTTAAATTGTTTGTAAACTACTTTTTCTATTATCTTTTCATAAATCGGCATCATGTTGATGGGTCTATATTCTTCTCCTTTTCTTGTGTTTTGCACTTTTTGTATAGGAACTATAGTAGAAATTTTCCACGCTTCCGGGAATATTCCTTGAGCTAATGACAGGTTGATTGCGTGCAGTAATGCCAGTCCATATGTTGGAAATGTTTTTTTCAAAATTTCTGTGGAGATTCCTTCCTGTGTTCCTTTTTGGTTTTTTAGCTGTCTGATTATTTGCTTCAGTTGACCTATTGTTAGTTCTCTAAATCTATCTAACTTAGGCCCTGTATTGCTCTGGGCCAACTTGATGCAACAATGCTGGATCCTCTGTTTTAGGTTGCTCTATACCATCAACTATTTCATTGACACTATTAACAAAGTACTCATTGAAACTTTCAGCAGGATTATCTGAGCAGATTCCATTAAAGGTTAGGTTTGTACATTTCTTATTATTTACATTGTTATTACCCATAATGTTCTTTATCACTTTCCACATTTCTTTTGGATTATTTCTCACTTCCGATAATTTACTATCATAGTATCTACGTTTCTCTGTCCTAATAGACTTTACTAAATTATTCCTGCAATTTGTATAAATCAACCAGTCTTCACAACTATTAGTTGTCTTTGCTTTTATGTAGCTATTTATCTTAAGCTTTTGCATATGGAGCACATTACTATTAAACCATGGATTTATAATTTTTTTTGTTACTAACCTTAACATTTTGAAGTGGTGTAACTAGGTCTATTGCTGACACTAGCTTGTCCACAAATTCTCCAGCTGCTCTATTTACTTCGTTTTCCAAATTCCATTCTGTTTCTCTTAATATGTTATTTTTTATTTAACCTAAACCACATCCTCATCTCTTAAGCGTTTTCTTTTATTAATAATTTGGACACCTTTCAAATCCTTTTTGTAATATTTTCTTTAGTTCTACCTTAATAAAAAGCATCTCATGATCTGAGATATTATGACAATCATTATCTACTAGCACCACATTTGTCTTTGCAAGCGTTCAGAGAACTCACGACGCGTTCTCCAAGATCAAACCCGTTGATGTTGATTCGTGTAGGCCTCGGTTCGACAAGCTCTCTGCGTTGGAGTCTGATTTTCAAGACATCCAAATGTCAATTTCGGATATAAACACGCAGTTTAAAGACACGGCGAGACCCACCGAAATCGATAAGGTCCAAGACAGTTTTGAGACTGTTCTTTACGCAGCAAAAGCTAGGTTCCTCGCGGCTGTTAAATTGTCTCAGCCCGTCAGTGTGACTCAATCCGGGGCTGCCCCCATCTCTGTGAAATCTCACATCTCTCTGCCGGTCATTGACCTCCCCAAGTTCGCGGGTGACATTTGCAAATGGCCCGAGTTCTACTCCCTGTTCAAGTCTCTGATAGACGAAAACACATCGTTAGGTAATGTGCAGAAGCTGCATTACCTCAAATCCTCGTTGTCTGAACAAGCTCTAGCTATTATCTCTGAGTTTCAAATCTGTGAGGAAAGCTATCCTCTTGCATTAAATGCTCTTATCTCACGTTATCAAAACAAGAGACTTCTAGGCAGCGTCTATGTTCAGAAGATACTAGAATTTGTTCCTCTCAAGACTTCGTCCTATGAAGGACTTCAAAGCTTCCTCAAAGTCCATCGTTATTCGGTTGAAGCTTTGAAAGCACTAGATATTCCGGATTTAGGCGATTTTCTGCTGCTATGTTTATCGTTAGCCAATCTAGATCCCTCTTCTAAGTTCTCGGAAAGCTTTCGAAACTAAGCATTGTTCTAACTCGGCTCCTGATTATAAATCGTTAATCGATTTTTTGGAACAGCAGTCTCGCACTATGGAGCTTTGCGCCGTCGGCAAAAATTCGACTATGTCACCGAAGAGTTCTCATCCCTTTAAGAACGTTAATTCTTTTCTAGTATCGTCCGCACCTGTTTCGAACTCTAGTACGAGACACATTAGTCATTGTAAATATTAGGATTGTTCCTTGGATCGTGATTATTGTAGGATATGACACGAATGACGACCACAGTTGAGTAGAGAAAATAACCGGAAGTGAGCTTTATTAAATTACACGGAAATCATGTGGTACAGAGCATTTGCCGGGAAAAATTCAAATACTTAAAATTATACTAAACTCTAGAAATCTGAATAGATGAATATCAAATCTTAACACACCCCCTTGATATGCAACTATTCGACTTTCATTAATGAGGTGAACTGCAAGAACTTAGGTCCTGCCAAAGGCTTTGTAAGGATATCTGCTATCATTAGCTCTGAACTAGATCTCTAATAACATGACAAGAAATGTCAATTTGCTTAGTTCTAGCTTGAAATGCATCATTTTTTGCTAGAAATATAGCAGATTGATTGTCACAATTTATTTGTACAAAAAAAATCCTTAATTGATAAAAGCTGCATGATTAGTTTTCTTAGGTAAACTGCCTCATTCGAAGCTTGTGATAGTGAAACATATTCCGCCTCGGCCGATGATTGAGCAAAAAATGACTGTTTCTTGGACCGCCATGAAATGGGTCCACCCCCTAATAGAAACAAGTACCCTGAATATGACTTTCTGTCCACTTTGTCCCTTGCCCAATCGGCATCACAGTAACCAATCAATGAATTTACAAACATTACCATTTGGTTTTAAAAATTAATGCCTTTGGTTTTTGTACCTTGCACATAACGCAACACTCTAACAGCACAGGCCCAGTGCGCTTGTCCAGAACAATTATTGAACTGACTAAATAGTTTACTGCTTGAGTAATGTCAGGTCTGGTCCAAATAACTTAGATACATTAATGAACCAATCAAATTTTGATAAGGTACATCAGGTTTATCACCCTCATTTCTCGAAAGGTCTACACCACTCTCCATAGGAGTCTTGAATGTACACAGGTTCTCTACTTGAAACCTGGATACAAGTTTGTTTACATAGTGTTCCTGACTTAACTTAATTTTTCCAGTATTTCTGTCTCGTTGAAGATTTACACCTAAAAAATGATTAAGCTCACCAAGATCTCTGCATTCAAAATTATCTGTTAACCTCATTTTCAAATTCCCTTCTTCATCTTTATCATTTGACATTACAAAAAATATCATCAACATGAATACAGACAATATTGTACAAGCCATTCTCTTTATTTTTAATGTAAACACATGGATCACTTTAGTCCTGGTGTAACCAGACTCAACAAGGAAATATGAATTTTTATATTCCAGGCCCTTGAGGCCTGTTAAGCCCATAGATTGCCCTAGAAAGTTTACATACCTTATTTCCTTCCTGAAACCCCTCAGGCTTTTCCCATAAAAACTTCCTCCTCCAGTTCCCCATGGAGAAAAGCTGTACAGATGTCAATGTGTGACATGTTTAGATTTAAACAATTTGCAAGAGATACAATACTCGTAAACTTTCTGCTCTCACCACTGGAGAGAATGTTTCATAGTAATCATACCCATATTTCTGGGAAAACCCTTTTGCAACAAGTCGTGCCTTATATCTATCTACACTTCCATCTGCCCCTCTTTTTACCTTAAACACCCATTTACTTTTCACAACATTTTTGTTGGCTGGGCCTATCCACTAGTGTCCAAAAACATTATTTTCATTAATGATGAAATTTCTGCATTCATTGCTTCCTCCCAAAGAATTTTCTTTGTACTTGCAAGAGCTAGATCTCTAGTCTCTGGCTCATCATCTAAATCGTCTGCTGCTAGAAAACTAGTGACAAATTCATCACCAAATTCCTTTTTCTTTGGATTAACCCTTAAATTTAATCTTCCTTTGTTTTCATCACCCCCTGACTTCCTACCTTCTGAACATGTAGTATCCGCATCACTTTCACTACTTACTTCATCATCTGATCTTTTTCGTTGTCAGTTGACGTATGCGTCTCAGTTGTACTACTACTACTTTCCGAGTTAACACGTTGCCTTGCCTGCACTTTTATCTCTATCTCTGGGGCCACTTTGTGTAGTTCTACGTTTTCATTCGTGTTTGTTACCTCATTTCAGAGAAGGAAAACATTTCTCATTAAAGATAACGCTTCTTTCTACTTTCATACTAGCTTTTGGACTCTTTGGGTCAATCAAAATATATCCCTTCTTTCCTCATCATAGCCTACAAAAACATACTTCTCACTCCTATCTTTAAGTTTTTTACTTTCTTCTTTTCTTACATGAAACATATGCTAAACATCCAAAAATTTTCAAATGTTCTACATTTGGCTTAGTGCCAGTCCATGCCTCATACGGTACCATATCTTTTACTGCTACAGTTGGGGATAGATTTTTTAGATACACAGCTGTTTTTAATGCTTCTCCCCCAGAATTTGTTTCCCAAACCAGATTCTTTTAACAGTGCCCTAGTTTTTTCTAAGAGTGTCCTGTTTGTCCTTTCTGCCACTCCATTTTGCTCTGGACTATACGCAACAGACAGTTGTCGAACAATCCCAGTTTCTTTCAGATATTCGTCAAAATCTTTTGAGCAATATTCTTTACCATTATCTGAGCGGACTATTTTTATAGATTTCCCCAAGTGATTTTCTACCATTGTTTTGTATTGTTTGAACTTATCTAAGACTTCATTTTTTGATTTTAAAAGAGCAATTACAGTGAATCTAGTCTTATCATCAGTAAAAGTAGCAAAGTACCTGTAGCCTTCCCATGACAGACCATCTGTGATTTCACAGACATCTGTGTGGAATTAAGTCTAATATCTCTGTGGCTCTTGTTGCACCTTTCTTTGGAAAAGGAGCTCTAGTGTGCTTTGCCCTGACACAAACATCACACACATCAAATGTTTCCTCGGCTATTGGACTTAACCCACTTACTAGACCACCCTGTAGCTTTTTTAGGTACCATTACCTATGTGAGCAAATCTTTCATGCCACAACTTATAGTTAGAGCTTTTAGCCTTCATAGCTTTGGCAGGTTCTACTTCCATTGACACCTTATAAGTGTTATTGGATTGCTTACCTTCAAGCAGGGGTTTACCTACTACTTGAATGTCTTCTGGTCTATACACTCCACATTTGTCACTGTCAAAGAGAGTAATATATCCTGTACTACATATCCTTCCCACAGATAGCAAGTTTGCTGTCAGCTTTGGAACATAGGTGGCCCTAACACCTGTCAGGCCATTCTGTCCCCTAACCTCAATGTTGCCTTCACCTTCTGTGTGCAGTGTTTGCTCACTAGCACATTCAATAGTATTAGATCTGTCATCTTATAGTCTACCATTAAATCTTTTCTGTAAGTCATGTGATTACATGAACCTGAATCTATATACCAATCTATACTAGGCTTACTTTCATCAGAATAACTCGAGCGCATAGCAGCTAATTTGAGTACCCATTGTGATGGGCCCGAGTTGCCTGACTTACCACTATTGCCAACATTAGGCCTACCATTATTGCTGTTACTATTACCAGCATTACCATTATTGCTGTTGCTATTACCAGCATTATTATTGGTATTTTCAGTCTTTCTGTGCCAGCAGTCGTTGGTCTTGTGTCCATGCTTTTTGCAAATTTGACAAAAAGGTCTGTTGTTTCGACGGTTTCCATCTTGGGTTTCTGTTGTTTGCTTGTTGCCATCTCGTGGTCGCTGTTGCTGCTGCCCTCTAGACGACGAACCGTTGGAAGTTCTTGGGTAGTTCGGACCACTACCGTGCTCGCCCGTAGCGCTGATGACGTCAGTTCCGCAGCTTCTTTCTGAGCTTCCCTCGTTAATTCTCTCGTTACGTACTCGATTTTTAGATCATCTTCTTTCTTGACACTTCGCTCGATTAGTTGGCGGAGCCATTTATACTCATGTTTCAGGTTGCGCAGCATTAGGTACGCTCCGGATTCCTCATCAAAAGGTTTCCCGGCGGATCGCAATTTTTCAAATACATCCGTGAAAGCCATGACATATGCATTTAAAGATGAAAAATTATCATGTCTAATGTCCATTAACTGATCCAGGAGAGAAAGTCTTCTGTGAAACACCAGAGTCTTCAAACACTTGGCACAGATTTTCCCACGCCTGTTTTGGGCCCTTGCAGTTGTCCTTACATGCAGCAGGAGACTTGGTTCTATCATAAAGCTCAGGATTCTTCTCGCTGCCTTGTCCATGTCCTTTTGACTGCTGAGTGGTTCATTGAGAAGAAAATGGTCAAGTGAAATGTTGTTCATGACCACCCCTCCCAAGTGTAGCTCTATGAGATATTTCCAATCAACCCAGTTTTTCTTGCCCCCTTAAGTTTAGCAAAGGGCGGAAGAGGAGTTCACAGACGGTTGGACTATTACCGTAGGCACTTGATCCGACTCCATTTTCGACTTCCTCTTGGCGTGGTTGGCATGCGACCTAACCTTTACCATGTGCACTCGCGTTTTTTTTGTGATAAAAAGTTTTTTAACACAAACACACGAAGCATTTTCGTCTCAACTCAACAATTAAACTTCAGAGAAAACGTTCCCTGGACCCATAACTGTTAAATATTAGGATTGTTCCTTGGATCATGATTATTGTAGGATATGACACGAATGACGACCACAGTTGAGTAGAGAAAATAACCGGAAGTGAGCTTTATTAAATTACACGGAAATCATGTGGTACAGAGCAGTGCCGGGAAAATTCAAATACTTAAAATTATACTAAACTCTAGAAAATCTGAATAGATGAATATCAAATCTTAACAGTCATGGACTATCTCGCGCTAATGTGGTCTCCTCTTTTTTTGCGTGCCCTCTCTGCAAGTCAACACACACTTTGTATCAGTGCGATGTTTTTCGAGGTCAAGCTGTCATGAACGTTATGACACTCTGCGACGATTGAAACGTTGTTTTAATTGCATGGGGGCGCACATGCTTTTCTCAATGTGCGTCTAAAAGTTCGTGTTCTGTGTGCCGTAGCAACAAACACCATTCAATGCTTCACACGGATTTCCACCCCCTCCTCTGTTGAGAAGTGAATCACACCTCAGGCCCAAGTCAGCAGCCGCCTCAAGCTCTCTCATGTAAAGTCCGGGCTTCGAATCCCACGCATCAAACTGTCCTATTGGGCACGATTCGCGCCTCATCAGCGATGCTAATGGATTTTGCAACCTTTCCGAGCGGTATAGACTCTGGGTCACAGATCTCAGCCATCCTAACTCGCTAGTGCAAAGGTTAGGTTTGAAAATCCAACCTGCCACTTCACAACTCTCGGTATTGGATGCACATCCACTCTTTGTCCCCCGGGACTGTACGTTGTAAATCGCACCCCGTCGCTCTACTCAAACGTATATCGATGTTAATGCACAGTTCTCTCCTCTATTGCCGGCAATCTGCCTACGTCTTCGGTGTCCATTGACGTCTTAGAACGTTATCGTGATCTTGATCTTGCGGACGATCTTTCAATGTGCCTGGCGCTATTGATTTCCTCATCGGCGCAGATCTCCTACTCAGACATTCTATGTAAGAATGGTGATTCAGTCCGTGGTAGTAGGCCACCCACTCAATACGGTCTTCGGCGAGGGGTGTTGCTAGGCCCAGTCAACACTATCAACCCGTCCTCTGAGCCTCATGTTCTTTTTTCACGGTCGCCAACCCTCCTTTGGATAACACGCTCTGTTTTTTTCTGCGAGTCTGAAGAAGTGTCTCGACCCACCTCATCAGACCCACTGGATATGCTCGCTGAAAGCATTTTCTTAAAAACTCACTCTCGCGACACCTCTGGTCGCTACTCGGTTTCTCTCCCCTTCAAGCCTGATTGTAAAACGCCAGGTTATAATCACAACGTCTCTCTTCAGAACTTTCATAGTCCAGAGCGTCGACTGAAACGTGACCCTCCGTACCAACTCAAGACTTTCGTCGCCGATCGGGCAGTCGAAATTCTCGTGAGCAACTCTCCCACCAGTTTGACGAACGTACGTTCTGAAGAGAACCCAGCTGATTGTGCTTCGCGGGGGTTGCTCCCCTTAGAACTGTTAGGGCACCCTTTGTGGCTCAATGGGTCCCCGTTCATGCTTTTCTCCCCTTCCACGTGGCCCTCCGTGGTCAACCTCGTTCGACCCCATCACGACGTGCCCGAGCTCAAACCGTCCCCTACTGTTTGATCAGTCATGACCCCGTCGTTGATCCCTTGCTTGTTAAGCTGCAAAGCTTTTCTACGCTCTTGAAAGCGAAGCGCGTTTTTCGGCCATGTGGTGCGTTTCTCAAGAATTCTTCTCGCCCGTCGCGCACCGCCTTCCGTTGCCCCCCGGGCCGTCCTTCCGTCTGAGCTTGATGACGCAATGAACTTGTTTGTCAGTCTCACTCAGAAGCATTACTATGCTGACGAGCTTAAAAGTCTTGTCAACCAGACCGCTGTGTCTTCTCGTCCCCTCCACTCTCAAGCCGTTCATCGACCCCCGCGGGTTTCTCAGGGTGGGCGCAGGTTACACAACTCCTTTGCTCCCTGAAGAAGCTTGTCCCCCCCTCTTGCTCCCCAAAGAGGCGCATCTTTCCTCACTCTTGTGTACGAGTTTCATCGCATTTCATTGCACTCTGGTCCTCGTACCGTTCAAGCCCTCATCCAGCAACACTACTGGATATGTCTCTACGAGGTCTACTCCGACAACGTATTCGGCGTTGCTTAACTTGCTACAAGTTTCCCCGGCCAAAAACCCGTTCAGCCTATCATGGCTGATCTCCCGATTCTCGCGCTCAGCCCTCCCGCGCTTTTCTCAACGGGCGGCACTGATTATGCAGGCCTTTTTTCTGTGAAGACGAGTAAATCGCCGAAACGCCCCCATCACCAAAGGATACCTATGTCTTTTCATTTGCATGGCTACTAAGGCTGTCCATTGGAGTTGGTCCCCCGATCTATCCACGGAAGCGTTCCTGGCTTGTTTAGATCGCTTTCTTGCTCGTCGTGGCCTTCCGGCTCAAAATATATTCCGACTGTGGTCGTAATTACGTCGGTGCTGGGCCCCTACTCTCCGCGAGATTCATGCCTTTCTCGCTCTGTCCGAGACATCTATTTCTGATGCACTAGCCCACCGTGCCGTTCAGTGGCATTTAAAACCCCCCCTACGCCCACAATTTCGGTGGCCTCGGGAAGCCGGGGTTAAAACCGCAAAGTTATTGCTCTGTCGCCTGATCAAGGACACCCCTCACACCTTTGAAGAGTTTGCCCCCTCTTTGCGCGTATTGAAGCCGTGCTAAACAGTCGCCCCGTCTGTGCCACTTCATTTGACCCCGCCGAGGGCCCCGACTATCTTAGCCCCGCCCACCTGCCCAATTGGGGACCACTCTCTTAGCGCCTCCAGAACACGCTTTGGCCCACCGATGCGTCACCCCTCTCTCGCTGGCTCGTGTCCGTCCAATTGCACCAAACGTTCTAGACTCGATGGTCTACTGAGTATTTTCATACTCAAATGCAAAAAGGAAAGTGGATTCGCGCGGTCCTAATCTCAAGCTTGGCGACGTGGTTTTTTGTTTTGGGAAACCCCCCTGTTTCTCCTCTATCGTGGGCCCCTCGGCCGAGTAGTACAACTGTGCCCCAGCAAAGGGCAGTACAGTTAGAGTGGTTTCTGTCCGTACTACTAAGGGAGTGTTTACCCGTCCGGTTTAAAAAATTGGTTACCCTCCCACCCCCTTAGTTTTTTCGTGTCGGACTTGTTTTTATATTTGTAGTTTAAAAGTTGTTCTCTCTTTGTGGGCTACTTAAAATGTATTTTTAGGTGGGCGGTTATTTCGCGCCGATTATATTTTGGTATTTTCGTCGCTTTTTTTAGTGCTTATTTTCATTTTTTTTGTATTTTCATCTTTTCATTTTTGGTTTTTACTCGAGTGCTTTTGGCCCGGTTTTGTCACCGTGATCTGGTTTGGCCAATCACGTTGTTTTTCCCTTTATCTTCCGTTTGTACTCGCATATCATTCTTCTCTAGGTTAGTAAAACGACAAGCTGTCGTCTCTGAAAGGTCGCTCGCCCCTCTGTTATCACTCTCGCCCGTATAGGGCAAACCAGTTCAGTTCTCTCGTACTCCCCGCACTACTTTCTGAGTGCAGTCTTTGCCACTGCTGCAATATTAAGTTCTCTGAACAATTCTTCCGTTTCTTTTCTCTACTCTTACACTGGCCAGCTCTATTTACCCTTTCCTATCCCCCTCGACGTCTGCACACTGGACGTCGCGACGCAAGAAAGTTCAACAACATCCGAACCTCACGACGTCGGGGGCAACCAGGTCCCCTGCAGGAAGTATTCTGCACAATCACGTCATGTAAGTTCTCTTTTGCATTTAATTTCCTGTGTTTTTCCTTCTCTCTTATCTCTATTAAAAACTATTTACAGTCCACTTAAAATCTCGGCATAGGCATCTCGGCCTAAACAAAGACGTTATCCATACACTTGTTGATGTCATTGATATAAATTATAAATAACAGAGGCCCTAGAATAGACCCTTGGGGCACCCATGTTGATTTTCAAGTTTTTGTGATATCCTGTCATTGTATTTTGTATGTTGAAATCTATTTGGGCCCAAATAACTTTTAAACCACTGTAATACATTACCTCCTATTTCCCTACATTGCAAGTTTTTATAACATAATTTGTCTGTCTATTGTTTCAAATGCACGCTTAAAGTCTAAGAATATGGATACTATTATTTTGTTTGAATCTAGCTCTTCATTCCATGTTGACAGAAGCATTTGTAATGCAGTTTCAAACGAGTGTTTTACACGAAAAACCTGATTGATTTTCACATAGTATATTATTATCGTCAATAAAATCTTTAAATTGTTTGTAAACTACTTTTTATATCTTTCATAATCGGCATCATGTTGATGGGTCTATATTCTCTCCTTTTTTTGTGTTTTGCACTTTTTGTAGGAACTATAGTTTGAAATTTTCCAAAGCTTCCGGGAATATTCCTTGAGCTAATGACAGGTTGATTGCGTGCAGTAATGCCAGTCCATATTTTTGGAAATGTTTTTTTCAAAATTTCTGGGGAGTTCCCTTCCTGTTTCCTTTTTGGTTTTTTAGCCGTCTGTTTATTTGCTTCGTTGACCTATTTTTTAGTTCTCTAAATCTATTAATTTTGGGCCCTGTTTGCTACTGACCATCGGGGCAATTGATGAAAAAGTGGACCCCCTGTTTTAGGTTGTCTATACATCAACATTTCTTTGACACTTTAACAAAGAACCATTGAAACTTCAGCGATTATCTAGCAGTTTCCCATTAAAGGTTGGGTTTGTACTTTCTTATTATTTACATGTTTTACCCATAATGTTCTTTATCACTTTCCACATTTTTTTTTGGATTTTTTTCCACTTCCGATAATTTATATATATTTCAAATTTTTCTCGTCCTAATAGACTTTACAAAATTCCGAAATTTGTATAAATCAACAGTTTTCACAACATTGTTGTCTTTGTTTTATGTAGTTTTATTTTAAAGCTTTTGCATAGGGGCACATTACTAAAAAACCATGGATTTAAAATTTTTTTTTGTTACAAACCCTTAACTTTTTGAAGTGGGAAAACTAGGTCTATTCTGACACTAGCTTGTCCAAAAAATTCCCCAGCTGCTCTATTTATTTCTTTTTCCAAAATTCCCCATTCTGTTTCTCTTAAATGTTATTTTTTTTTTAACCTAACCACACCCTCATCTCTAAGCTTTTCTTTTATTAAAATTTGGACACCTTTCAAATCTTTTTTTAATATTTCTTTGTTCTACCCTTTAAAAAAAGCATTCATGATCTGAGATATTATGACAATTTATTATTACTAGCACCCATTTTTTTTAATCTTTGTTTTAAAACCAAGTCTATTATCTCTTAGTTTTGAGTCACTCTTTCGGGTTTTACTAATTGCTTCATCCCTGACGAATTAATAAAAATCATAAGTTTATGCTATAGTAGGAAAATTTCTAATATCGATGTTGAAATCTCCTAAAAATTTTGTCCTAGCTTTATGGTCTACTAGTTCGTCAATCCACTCGTTAAAAAAATTTAAAAAAGTCACTATGTATGCATGGGGGGGGATAGTCACCTTTAGAAAAAAAGTGGGTTTTTTTTGCACCCGAGTTTTCCGTACTTATAACCCACAAATTTGATCCAACATATAATTATACAAAACTTTTATTTAATGTCCCCCCCCATTATATGGAGATTTCCCCCGTAGCCTACTTGTTGAGGACAGTTTTCTAATTTTTTAAAAACCCCTATCCCTTCATACTGAAAATATCATTGGACATGTTTTAAACCCAAGGGAAAAATTGGGAGTTTTTAGAATGCAAAAATTGTACTTATCCTTTTTCCTGTTTGACCTTTAATGTTTAAATATCATTCCTTCTGTCTTATGTTTAAGTCCTCTTTTCATTTCAGCTTTGTCTCCCCGTAACTGCTATGCTTGACGTTGAGCCACCCTATTTTTTATTCGTATAGCTGTCTCGCATTTTCTGCTCCATGCTTCATGTCTTTCATCTAGGTTAAGTCCGTACTTTTGATTAGCTTTAGCACAGTTTACACAGTATGCATAGTCAGATACACAGTCACTAACATTATGTCTACCACCACAATACCCACATGTCTCATTGTTGTTGCAATTTGCAGCTTTATGTCCATAAGCACAGCATTTATAGCATCTCATTAAATGCAAATATTCTTCTACTCTACATTTGCTCCATCCTATCTTCAGCCCACTCATTATTAAGTCTTTTGTTTCACTGTCCACTTCCAACACTACGTTTACTGTCCTTGAATGGAAGTTCCGCTTTACTTGTACAATGTTTAGACCTGAGGTTTCCTATCATCCAAGTTGTCTAGTCATTTTGGGTTGCAATTTGTTTAGCCCATTGTGCACTGTCTGCATTTACATCTTCTAGGTCAACCCCTATGGCTACTACCTTGAAACTTAGTCTCTTTTTTGGTTTGTGATCGTGTAGTTTTTCACCCAGTGTTTCAGTTGTCTTCTTGTGCAGAGTTTGAAGCCCTTCCTCAGTATCGCAACCAATTACTACCCCACCGTCTTTTATGCTCTTAACTTTGGTCACACCTATCCCTAGTACGGTTGGATCCACTGTTTTTTCTTATAGCATCCCTTGTTACTTTATTTTCCTGTGCGTATTAATAGGCTTTATGATTATTATCTTCTCTGGCTGCTAGAGCTAGGCCTATTCTTTGTCTTGCCATCTCTTGTCACTTTATTATAGCTATCTTTTGTTCACCAGTTTCTTGGCCTTGACTCTTACCGCCATTTGACACTTCTGCGCGACTTCTGACATTGACAGCATTAGCTGACGCGCGCTCAACATAGGACTAGGGGTGGAACTGCTTTACTCACGTGTGACAGGCCGATCATGTTGAGATTGACAGCATCGGCTCTCGCGCGCTTAACATCATCAGGAGGGGACGCTGCTTCCCTCTCGCGTGACGAACCTGCACCATCTCGACCATCCTGTCTTGCGATCTTGATGCGTGTCTCGCCCTGGTGGCCGCTTGCTGTACTGGCTTCTCTAAAGCAAGGAGGCGTTGACCATGGCCAAGGCCTTTCCACCCTAACCTCACTTGGTTTAACTTTCATTAGTTCCTTTCTTAAACTCTCACTCTTTTCCTCTTCTAACTTCAGTCTCTTTTCCATTTCGTCTATAAGTTTTAATGCCAACTCCATTTCTAGATCTCTCTTCTGCTCCAATCCTTCCCACACCGCACACTTCTCGCATGTTGCAATTGAAAGATCAGGGCCTAGGCCTACGCCTATCTCTTGGACACTGACAATACTCGCATTACGCTGATTTGCATCCCCTGATTTAATTAGCACCCTCTTTAAACGTCTTTTTAGAGCACTTTTGTTTCCCGTTTTTAATTCTCCCCTAATTTCGAGTTCATTTCTTAGTTCACTCACCGCCAATTCATTTAAAGTCTCCAATATCACTTTCTCGTTCTCTTCACTTGGCGCCATGTTGCGCGCAAACATGATTCTTGACACGCCAAGATTACCGCCTCTACCAGACAGCTAATCAAAGATAAGAAAAGTAAATGCTGGCAAACCTTATTTCACGCCTATGACTGTACTCAATTTTCGACCGGAACGAACAAACCGTGACCTTGACCTGAAGCATTGCAGGTCACAACGTAACGAGACAAATTTATAACAACCAAAAAAAAATACCATGAATATCATTTAAAAACGACTCCAGCAACACTTGTGACGCTACACTGCGCAAAACTCAGCGCCCTACCACCCAGTAAACACAAGAGCTCTCGGAGTGGTTTTTTATTTTGGTCACAAGCTCACAAAGTCGGTCCTCACACATAGTGAGTAATTTGTGAGATGATTGTGACTGAAATCAATATTTCATTTAAAAAAGTCATCACTTTGTGACCTCTCTATCAACACACAGAGTCATCCCAAAAAGAATGTATTTATTTCTACTCACAGAGTGATACTAGAACTGTCACTTTGATACTCCTTTTGTATTTGCATCTCATTCGGATGACTTTAAGCGTTGTGTCTGAGCCACATATTTTTGGTTTTATTTTGAATTGAATTTGCTCACATTGAGTTGTGTTTGAGAGGGCTTTGATAAGTAACCTATGACGTTATTTTATCCCAACGCAATGTGAGTAATTTGTGAGAAGTTATTTGTCACATTGTTACCTCTAAAATACAACTCGGATACCATAATATAAGCTAAATTTAATTCTACTCACCGAGTGTTAACAGAGTTGTCACTTTAATACTACTTTTTATTTGCATCAAAAGTCCTCACATTCGTGATGACTTTGAGAGTAGTTTGCGAGCAGTAAATGCATTTTTATTTTATTTTTTTATTCACTCACATTGTGCGGGGTTTGAGTGCGATTTGAGAAGTATAACTTGTGATTATATTATTTTACGCACGCAATATAATTATGTAATTTGCAAGAAATTATTTGTCAATTTGTTACCTCTCTTGCAAACCAACTCGGGTAGGCTCTACCAGACAGATTCCTTAATCGAATTATGAATTAATCACAGACTGTTTTTTTTTTATAATTTTATTTAAGACATTTATTATCTTTTCAATGCTATATTCTGTAACTTCATGTGTTCCTGGTTCATAGTATAACAAACAACAATATTACCGGTATTATAATAATATTACAATTATTACATTTTTCGTAATTTTATGTAAACTGAGGAAATCTAAAATACTTTTCCACTAGTTCGAGTCCCTTTGATTATCTGGTGAAAACTCTTCAGTGATAAATCAGATATCAATAACTTAGATTACAATTATCATGGTTTGTTAATTA